>VZTH01019339.1:3090-14573 GCA_013397815.1 Aleadryas rufinucha | reverse complement strand
ACCCTCCCATCCCAGGCACTCTGGGATTCTGTGGCCTGGGACAGGAGCTGACCTTGGTGAAGGTTCTCAGCCTCGCTCCTGCCCCTTCCAGCTGCAGCAAGGACAGATTGGGGAGCAGCTGTGAGTTACTGATGGAGTTCCCACTGGAACTGGGGTTACTGGCAGCTGTTTCAATGCCACTTTGGGGGTACAGCCGGGGGTTGTGTGTGAGGTGGTGGCAGAGCCTGGTACAGAACCAGGGGTTTGGGCTCTGTGCTGGAGCCCAAGCTTAAACTTGGCTCAGCTTTAACACCAGCTCATTTTATACCTTGTGTTTTGTGCCTTTTTTCCCCCTGTCCATCTGTCTTTCCTCATCCCCAGCACGGGGTTTGTGTAAAGGGAAGTTTTCTCTGGTTTTCCTTACTCCAGTGTGAAGTGTCAGGCACTGGCTGCTGTTTGGGCATCCTTGTAAAGGCTCTTTTAAACCGTAGCGGGATGGGGTGCCGGGAAGAGAGCAAAGCACAGCCACAAAAGGGTCTCAAAGGAATAAAAAAGTGTTGCCTGAGCCTTTGTTTGGGGTCATTTGCAGGAATTCCTCTCCCAGCTGTCTGCCACCTCGGGAATGTTTCCCCACACGCCCCATTTCCCCGTGGGGTGGATTTATCGGCTGCTTCCCTCGGCGTATCGGCGTGTAGGAGGAGAAAGGAGCCGGGGCAGCGTGAATAATGCCATTGTGGGGTCTGCAGGGCTCCACCCCGGCCGGGAGCATGTTTCATTCATGAGCTCTGCCCATCTGGGGCTGCTGAATGCCGGCTCTGTGGAGCTCCCTTCCCTCTCCCCATCCCTGCCTTGGCAGCAGCCAGGCTGCCAGCACCGAGCACTGAGGGAGCTTTGGGATTTTTGGAGAACTCGTGCTAGGTGAGAGTCTCCTTGGCAACCTGCTTTTGAGCTGAGTTACCTTAAAACACTCGCTGAGTATTTGTAAACGAGTCACACAACCCCCCAGGTCCGGTTGTCCAAGAGGAATCCTGTGGGAATGTGTCAATATTCCTTAAATAAGTCGGATATCACTTCCTTCACCAGGACACCGATCCATCAAACAAATGCCCAATGGCAGGAAGTGCTTTCTGTAGCTTTTTTTGTCTTTTCATGGAATCCCAGACTGGTTTGGGTTGGAAGGATCTTCAGGATCGTCCAGTTCCACGCAGGGCAGGGGCACCTTCCCTAGGCCAGGTTGCCCAGGTCTCACTTATTCTCTACACGACTTCCTAATTAATCAAAGTAGCCTGTTTGATGTTAATTGGCCTAAATGACATGAGGTTTTTTACATAAAGCTCTTAATAGTGCAAATCGCTGGTGTCTGGCTGCTGTGGCATCCAACTCCTGCACTCAGAGGGTGGAGGAGGCTCCTGCCTGTGATCCCCCAGCTCCTGCAGCTGCACACACGTTCTGCTCTGGGCTTCCCTGGAAAATCCCTTGAGATTCCTGTTCTCCCTCATCCCAACATGCAGAAGATGGAGAGAAAAACCTCCAAATTCTTCCAGGGCTGCGATAGGGCTGAGTTCTCAGTGCAGAGCTCTGTAATGAGCTGTGTTGCCGAGAGCTTTAGGACAGAACAAGGTGAGTTCCTATGTTCCAGCTGGGAAAAGCTCTGGAGCCTTTCCCAGAGCCTGCTGCAAACATCCACAGGGCAGGTGTTGGATTTGGGTGTGGTGGGGTTGCAATGAGAGGCTTCTTCCAGCCCAGCCCCCTGAGTGGTTGGCAGGAGCACCTTTGAAATGCATCACTGCTAACTTGCCCGTGCCTTTTGTCCCGTTCCTGGCACAGCTGGAGCAGCAGAGGCAGCAGCTGCTGACCGAGAGGCAGAACTTCCACATGGAGCAGCTCAAATACGCCGAGCTCAGGGCTCGCCAGCAAATGGAGCAGCAGCACAGCCAGAACCCCCAGCAGCCCCACCAGCACCCCAGCGGGCCTGGCATGAACCCCCTGGGGGCACCGGCACACCCGGGGCTGCTGCCCCACCAGCAGCCCCCGCCCTACCCCATGATGCACCACCAGATGCCACCTCCTCACCCACCTCAGCCAGGTAAGAGCCGGGAGCAGGGAATTCCTGCCCTGGATCCCTGCAGGAGTGAGCCCAGAGGGAGAGGAGCTGCCAGGGGAGGCTGCCCGAGGGGTGATGGGCGGTCGGGGTTACTGGTTTGTACTGGTGCCACTGGCAGGCACAGGAAGGATGAGCTTTGCTTGTTGTGCAGCTTCATTACAGAGCTTTTACCCCATTCCTGATGTGTGGGTGGAGTGGGGGGAGGTGTCTTGTGGAGGGTGTGAACCCCAAAAGTCGGGAGTGAGGGAGGGCCGGGCTCCCCCAGCAGTGCCAGGGTGGGCACAAACATGAGGAATTCCTTCCAACCACAGGAAAACACCTTTTGTCCCTGGGAGGCTCATCAGCCCCAGAGCAGATTGTCCAGCAGGGCTGGGAGTCCCCAGCCTGGGACAGTCAGGCTCTAAAGTCAAGTGAAATATGGAGCTGCCCTGAGCACTTCCAGATGTTTTTAGGTTATTTGTGTTTCCTTAGCCTTGTTTTATACTTGGTGATGTGAGCAGATGCTCCTTCAAAAACAATCACTCCTCAGATTCTCCAGTTCATGGCACTCCAAACCAGGTACAGAAGTTAAGAGACTGGGACAAGCAGCAGCAGGTCCTTGGGGAACCTCCTTTGGCAGGAGACCTGACTGTGAGAGGTTGCTGTGACCTGTCTGGATGTGTTTGATGCCAGGGGACGGTCACAGGACCATGTTGGTCACCTGGAAGTCTCCAGTCCAGCCTCTCCTGCTGGCAGGGGACTTGTCCTGCTGAGGGTTGGGTATCTCCAGGGCTGGATATACTCCTGATTCCAGAGGGTGGGGTGATCAGGTGCTGATGTGAATTGGCAGCTTTTACTTGCTAAAGGTTGTTGAAATGGTAATTTAAAATCAAATAACGGTGTCTGGCACGTGAGAACCTGGCTGTGGGACTGGACACAGCCAAGGAGGAGCTTGACCAAAACCTGCTCCAGAAGAAGACCTGATCAGTCATTAGCCAAAAATATTTGGGAAGGTTTTTCATAGGCAGCTGCTGAAGAAGCTGGAAAATTTGGGTGTCATAATTTAGATAAAATATGGCAACAGGAAACTGCAGGAGCTTGAGTTCTGCTCTTGAGACAAAAAGTGTTTGGTTTGGGAAGGAGCAGAAGGGCACAGGAAAACAGCAGGGTTTGCAGGTGACCAGGAAAATGGGAGGCATCTAATCCAGCTGGATCTGCAGAGCAATCCAGGTGGATTCAAGGGGCAGAGCACTGGTGACTGGGCAGGAAGGGAAGAGTTGTCTGGTGAGGCTCAGGCTCACTCTGGTTTAAGGCTCAGGGAGCTCCTGGGTTCACTGTGGACAAAAATCCCTGGGACTGCTGGGGAGCTGGTTTGGTTTTGCTGCAATTGGATTGGGAGTGTGGTAAAACATGGTCCAGTTTCAGAGTCAGGTTTAACATCCTGGCTCAGTGTGTCTGCTGTGGGCTGTGGACAGCTCAGGGCTGCTCCCGTGGCCGTGAAGGAATAACCTGGAAAGGGAAAAGTGGCAAATGGAGAACAGAGTAAAGGAGGGAATCCTGGCACATCCATACACAGCTCTCCTTCCACGCTGCTGTGGAGACTGGGGGTGGGACCAGATTAAAGAATTGTATTTATTCACTGGGGGCTGATAGCTCCTGGTTTGTGATGTGTTCCCATCCCTGGCTCACACAGCCCGGTGTTGCTGCAGCCCCTCGGAGCCATTCCTCCTGGGGCAGGGACAGGGAGTGTGGCTCTGTTAATTAGCCAGAACATGTCTCTTTCAGGTTTGATATAAGCTGATCAATAGATTGACTTTTCCAGCAGCACCTCCCCTGGCTGAGGGCAGCAAAGCCCTGCCTGAGGCTCAGCACTCCTGGCTCCCGCAGCAGCATCCGGAGCTGTCCCATTCCCTACAGGGAACTGGGATCTGCCCTCACCTGTGGCAGTTCTCTGGTTCAATGCCTTTGTAGAGGGAAGAGTTTGAGGCCCTCTCAGAGTTCAGAGCAAACTCCTCTGTGTCTCCAGCCACAGCCCAGCTGACCTTGTCTAGAAAGCAGAAGGGGCTCGTTCCCTTGAGTTCTTCAGTGGAAGTTTGGGAATGCCTGGGAAGCCCAGGGGTGCCAGAGCTCTTTGGCTGCACAATGGAGTTGTTCTGACTTGAGGGCATGGAGAGAAAATGGCAGAGTGGTGAACTTCACCTTGCTCACCCCACACCTCTGAGTTCCCTCACTGGGTCTGCCCCCAGTGAGCCTTGGTGGAGATCCCAAAATTTGGAGAGTGTGGGGAGATCATGGAGTCCTGGAATGGTTTGGGTTGGACCTTGAAAATCCCAGGGACACCTTCCACTATCCCAGGCTGCTCCAAGGCCTGTCCAGCCTGGCCTTGGGCACTGCCAGGGACGGGGAGAAGAAACCCCCAGACCCCTGAGAGTGATCCAGGAGCACCATGGGCAGCTGGGCAATACCTGCACAGTTCCTGCTCAGGCTGGGTCTCACTCCAGACCTTCCCTTGGTGCTTTCAGACAGGTTCTGACCTCAACAGCAGCTCAAAGTGCGGCCGTGGGCTCAGCAGACCGTGAACAGAACGCGACGTCGGCGTCCTTGGAGCGACTGACGGGAGCTGAAGGGGTGGTGGGAAGCAGAGGGAGGGAAGGATCTGAGATGGCATTTGGAGAGGGAGGAGAGGAAGGTGAATTCCTGCTCACGGCTCCTCTGGGCTCGGGGGCAGAAGCAGTGAAGTCAGTCTCTTAACTGAAAGTTAAAAGTGAGGCTTTTCCCAGAAATGGGGTTTTTAGCTCAGATGTCAGACGGGACATGGCGGTGGAGAACATCTCCAGTGGAGGGTTGGGCTGGACCCCTCTGGAGAACATCTCCAGCGGAGGGTTGGGCTGGACCCCTCTGGAGAACATCTCCAGTGGAGGGTTGGGCTGGACCCCTCTGGAGAACATCTCCAGTGGAGGGTTGGGCTGGACCCCTCTGGAGAACATCTCCAGTGGAGGGTTGGGCTGGACCCCTCTGGAGAACATCTCCAGTGGAGGGTTGGGCTGGACCCATCTGGAGAACATCTCCAGTGGAGGGTTGGGCTGGACCCCTCTGGAGAACATCTCCAGCCAAGGATCACCCACTTGTCCTCAGCAGGGCCGTGTCTGGCACTGCTGGACCATAGAACTCGTTTTCCCTGAGCTTATTTTGTTCTTCCTTTTGCCCTGGAATGACAACTTTTAAAGCAGGAAAACAAAATTGGATTCCAATTTCACTGTGAAAAGCTGCACCTTGTCATTATAACAGGAAATAAAATCCCCAGTTTCTTCCCATGGTACCACTTTTGGCACTTTATTGGTTTCTGTTTGAGCTCTGGGCTGGTGATCAGTGGGGTGAGAACTCCTGGTTGTGGTGATACTCGTGGTGTGGAACATGAGAAACTTGTGGAAATTCTTGGAGGAAGAGAGATAGCTGGGAATTAGCAGCTGTCATTATTAACTCTGCCTTCAGGTGGAATTTTCACCTGGTAAATCATTTCTGACCTAAGGCAGGAATGGAATGAGGAGGGCAGGACACACTTCCCACCATAAAGCTGGATGAGCAACTTTAATAACCTTTCCCTGATAGATTTTACCTCATTTTCTGTCAATGGTTGAAATACTCAAAAAAAAGACTTTGTCAGGAATTTTGAGCTTATGGTTTTTCAGCTGCTGAGCATTTCATTACTTGTGGGTTTAAATGAAGTGCCTGGATGCTATTTGCTTCCTTATTGGACTGGTGACGGTTCCAGGGGTTTTTTTTGGGTACAGAGATGGATTTTGAGTTCACTTCCTTTAGGTAAATATTCCCTAACAGCTGTCAGTGCTTCCTGTTTCTCCATCAGATGTACAGAGCGTGCTGGGGAGGTGCAGGGAGCAGTGGGATGAAAGGAAATTCGAGTCCTGGGGTGGTGAATGGGGTTGGAGCTGATCCATGGTGCTGTAATTTGGGATGTAATTTGGGATTGAAGGTGTGAGGGAGGTCGGTGACACCAGAGCATCGACACCACACTGGGCTCTCTCTGGTGCTGTTTGGTTGTTTGAAAACCTGCCCCAGGCAAGAGGTGTTTGGGGCTGGAATAGTGAATAAAAGGCATAAAATACTTGATATATTACAGAATTCCTAGAATCAAACAGTAAATCAGAGTGACCCCAGGACAGAGGCTCCTCTGCCCCGTGCTGCCCCTGCCCTCTGCAGGGCTGAGCACTCCTGGGGATGTTTGGCGCAGGATCCTCTCCTGGGGATGTTTGGCGCAGGATCCTCTCCTGGGGATGTTTGGCGCAGGATCCTCTCCTGGGGATGTTTGGCGCAGGATCCTCTCCTGGGGATGTTTGGCGCAGGATCCTCTCCTGGGGATGTTTGGCGCAGGATCCTCTCCTGGGGATGTTTGGCGCAGGATCCTCTCCTGGGGATGTTTGGCGCAGGATCCTCTCCTGGGGCTGTTTGGGGCAGGATCCTTTCCTGTGGGAGGGTGAGGGCAGCGTTTTCCCCACGAGGTATTCCCGGTGTGTCCTACGTGCTTCCCGGGAGGCCGGGAATGGTGATCCCGGAGCGGGTCCGGGCACGGCCCCGGCTCTGGCAGTGCCCAGCCCGGCCCTGGGAGGGAGGGGCAGAGATGCTGGGTGCCAGTGAAGTGGAAATTGTGCCTCTTCTTCCCCGAGACACGAGGCCAAATGAGTTATTGTGGTTAATTATTCACAGTGCCTGGCTGGGGAGGGAGGGGGGTAGGGGGAAGGATGGATGTGCTGTTGGAATATCCCTGCCCGTGGCAGAGATGAGCTTTAGGGTCCCTTCCAACCCAAACCATTCCAGGGCTCCCAGAGCCCGTGAAACCCGTTCCCAGTGGGAAGGAGCACACCTTGGAATGCCAGCAGGCATTCCCTGGAGCTCTTCTCTGCCTGTTCCGTGTCAGGGCTGGGAAAGAGCTCCTCAGGAGAGCAGGGTGCCAGCCAGGCTCATCCCCAGGGAGCACTGGCTGTGGCCACAGGTTTTCCCTGCAAAGGCTGGACAGGGAGAGAGGTGCCCAGAGGATTTGGATCAGCTCCAAGCCTCGTGCATCAAAACAAAACCCCTCGGGCTGCTTATCAGCCCAGTGCTCCTCGAGTGCTGATTTAATAGAGGGAGAGGCTTTTTAATGGAGATAAATACCTTGGAGAGCCTCTAAAGGCGGCTCCTCCCCGACTCCCTGCAATGTGAAGCTGCACTGGCGGCAGGGAAGGTGCTGCTGGAGAAGGTGCCCAGCCCCTCCGTGTGAGGGGTTTTCAGTCTGTTAAATCTGGCTGTGTTGAACCTTTGGGCTGGATCTCTCCCTGCAGCTGCTGTTCCTGAGCTCTTCCCCCCTATCTAGGTCACACTTCCACATTTTCTGCTTGAGCCGCTGTCTTGGAGCGCTTTCTCTTGGAAAAAAAAGCGTCTCTGTGGAAGCAGGGCTTGGGTTGTGCCGTGGTGGCAGCGGTGATTTCCCTTGGTTAATCCCACTCTGGATGGGTTCAGTGCTTGGGTACGCTCAGCTTGGGCATTTTGGAGCTGGGATGGGATGGGATTGTTCCTCTGCCAGCTCCCTGAGCTAATTTTGAGATAAAATCGTTGCATCCCATGTCAGGAAGGGAGAAAATGGGCAGCCAAACCCCCACACACTTCTCAGCTTAAGGACAACTTCAGCAAAGCGGCAGCAACGCTTGGTTTTAAACCTCTGAGGTTTAACAGGCAAAAAAGCTCAGGAGACTCCATGGTCCAGGAAGGAGGGAGCTTCCCACGGAGCATTGCTGGGAGATTGGGAGCTGTAAAATCCCATGGTTTGGGTTGGAATGGACCTTAAGGGTCATCCAGTGCCACCCCTGCCATGGGCAGGGATACCTTCCACTGTCCCAGGCTGCTCCAAGCCCTGTCCAGCCTGGCCTTGGACACCTCCAGGGAAGGGGCACACTTTGCATTTATGAGGAAATGACATTTTGTAAAGTAGATTTAATTTCTGTTCAGGTGATTTTGGCTCAACTGGGGTTGATTTGCATTTAAAACGTCCTTGAAGCTGCACATCCCTGGGGGTTTCACAGCCTTTCCCTGAAGGAATTCTTGCCCAGTGCTGGAGTTTCACGTGAAGCCACTCAGTGTGCAGTGAAGTCTGATGCAGCTTCAGGTGTTTCAGAAGAGGGATTTTAATATTTATCACTTCGTTAGTGAGAGAGAATCTCGTAGGCCTGTGGTGTTCAGGGATGGCCAAATTACTGAGGCTCCTGTCAGGTGGCAGCTCCCAGGCTGGGAATTTCTCAGTTCCCAGCTTTCCTGGGCCTCTCAAACACAGCTGTGTTATTCCAGTTTTTATATGTTTTATTCCCTGATCAACCTTAATTTTGCCAGTGAATGACACCCCTCGTAGCTGTGAATATCTTCTCCTTCTGCTACAAAGCCTCTGAGTCTTGGGGAGGTTGGAACTGGATGATGTTTCCCAATATCCATCCCTCTGGCACTGGGAAGCCATTCCCTGTGTCCTGTCCCTCCATGCCTTGTCCCCAGTCCCTCTCCAGCTCTCCTGGAGCCCCTTCAGGCCCTGCAAGGGGCTCTGAGGTGTCTTTGGAGATTCTCCTCTAGGAGTTAATGGTGTTTGTGCCCAGGTGTTGGCTCGATCCCAAATGCAGAGCTTTAGCCCCGTGTGGCTCTGGTGCTGTTCATGGTGTTCAGAGCCTTTTTTGTGTCAGAGGGTTCATCACGTTCATTTCCCCCTTGCCTGGGGGGAAGGAGCTGTTTCCATCCCTGTCTCATTAAATATTGTCCCTCCATGGGCGTGTGTTAAAGGAAATGGAATTGGATCACACCGAACCACCCCTCAAATGAGGTTTTAAAGCATCAGCCCCAAGCTGGAGGTGTCCAGGGCCGGGTGTTGCAGCTGGAACAGGGAGGTGTCCCACAGAGCTGGTTTGTGAGGAAGGGCCTTGGAATCCTCCCTCACAGCAAAACAGGGAATCGTGGCAGGAATTCCTGTGCAGCCCAGTTGTAACCGTGTGATTTCAGGTCTCCCAGGAAATTTATCCATGAGGCTGCTCCTTTCCATCCAGGGCTCTTCCTCTGATGCCTTGTCATTCCGTTTGCTTCCCAACACCTGGATTCCCCGGGATGCCCGTTCTGGTGGGGGGTCACGCTGGGTTTGACCGTGCTCCCTCCCACTCACCCCTTCTGCCGGTGTCTCCAAGAGATTCCGAGTGCCCCCGGGCCCTCCTGGAGGTGTTGGGGGATGCAGAGGTGTCTCCAAGAGATTCCCAGTGTCCCCCGGGCCCTCCTGGAGGTGTTGGGGGATGCAGAGGTGTCTCCAAGAGATTCTGAGTGTCCCCGGCCCCTCCTGGAGGTGTTGGGGGATGCAGAGGTGACTCCAAGAGATTCCGAGTGCCCCCGGCCCCTCCTGGAGGTGTTGGGGGATGCAGAGGCGTTTCCCGGGAGCGTGGAGCGCTTCCCACCCGGCTCTGCTCCCAGCTGGGATCACGACCCCGCCGGTTCTCGCTCCCCACACTCCCGGGGCCTGACGCTCGTGTCTCTCCCTCCTCCGCAGGTCAGCTGCCGGGGCCCGGCTCCATGATCCCAGGACAGCCCCTTCCGGGCCGGATGATGCCGGGCGTGTCCACCAGCATCCACCCCGGCGGCGGGGCCGCCCCGCCCGGGATGTCCCCGATGTCGGGGAACCTCCTCGGCCCCCGCGTCCCGCTGGCAGCTCCCAACGGCATGTGTGAGTGCCCCGCCCTGGGATGGTCCTGGGGGGCTCCTCTGTCCCTGGGAAAGGTGTTTTAGTGGGAACTCCCTGTTTCCCACGGGGATAACGGGATCTGTGCACGCTGCCGGCCCCAGAGTGGTGCCAGGGATGTGCTGGAAGCTTTAAGTGCTCCTCAGCCCTCTGGGCATCCCAGCGCATTCCATTGTCCTTTATTTTATTTATAACATCCCCTGTTTTATTTATAGTGATACAGAGGCTCGGTGGCGATGATCAAAAGCCTCTCCTGACTTAGTGGAGGGTCAGGAATTAACTATAATTCCTAAATAGTGGAGGTCA
This sequence comes from Aleadryas rufinucha, assembly GCA_013397815.1. NCBI lineage: Eukaryota > Metazoa > Chordata > Aves > Passeriformes > Aleadryas > Aleadryas rufinucha. The sequence goes on along the minus strand of VZTH01019339.1, from coordinate 4,455 downwards.
GAGTAGGATCCAGTTCAGTAATTCCTTACTGAGAACTTGGCACCCTGGAATCAGAGCGAGGAAGTCCTGATTAGGAAGGAGAAGACAAACCGTGTAAGGAACACTCCCAGTATAAAATCTGCACCTCTAAAAATGAAGTTGATTTCTGGCAGCCAAAAAAGCAGCTGGATCAGGAGCCACGGTGTGGGAGTTGCTTGAATGAGTGTGAGAGTGTGGCCAAGCCCAGAAGGCAGAAGACAAGCTGGCACAGGGAGGAATGAGTGAGGAATTCTCCAGCAGGAATTCCTCAATAAATTTGCCGTTATTAATTGCAGCCTGGCCCAGCGGCTGCTCAGGAACCCTCACCCCCGGAACGCTCGGTGCGGTTGTCACCGGACGAGCAGGAACTGTCATCGCTCACAGTACCTCTCCCAAAAAATAATTGGGAAAAGCCCATTTGATTTTGGCTTCAGCTGCAGGAGCTGCTGCGAGCTCTGACTCACGGGCGTTCCCGGCCCCAGCGGGAAAACTCCGCCTGTGCTATTTCTGTTTGGGCTCTGCTCCTGTTCCTCTGCTCCCCCAGCTGTACTCACTGCTCCGTCCTTTCTCCTGAGCCTTTCCCACTGGGAATGTCTCGTGTCAGGTTGTATTCCTGTTTGCTCTCTTCCCTTCTCTTAGCTTCTCCTTTTTTTCCTCCCCTACTAAACAAGTCAGTCATGTTCCATTAGCATCTCCTCCCTGGGCACGAGGCTGGCCCTTTGTATCCCTCCTCTCTTCCCTCCTGCTCGCTGCATCCCTGGATTCCTCTGCTTTAACCTACATCCATCCTTCAGAGGGAGGAGCAGCCTCTGTTTGTATCAAACTCATTGTTCCATCTATTCTAAACAGAAAAGAGCTGTAATTTGGGCTGGAGCACGGAGCTGGGAGGTGAGAGATGCCAGTTCCAGCTCTGGAAGTTGCTTGGCACGGATTTGCCAGCTGCTGATCCACATCCCCGGCACCTTGTCCATAAAAATACGGGAATTTTTTCCTCTTTCACGAAGTCCATGCAGTGCTGGGTGGTGGAAAAGCACAATAAAGGTGCAGCAGAGCTTCGGGAGCCGCCGTGGTGCCGTTCCTGGGGACGGTCCTGGCTGCAGGAACTGCCCTTGGACAGAGTGTCCGGTGGCCTGGAGACACCCAGGCACGGGCGTTGTGTCCCTTCTCTGTGTCCAGCCCCCCTGGTGTCCCTCCCTATCCCCCCTGGTGTCCCTCCCTGTCCTGCTGGTGTCCCTCCCTGTCCTGCTGGTGTCCCTCACTGTCCCCTTGTCTCCCTGCAGATCCCGGCCCGGCGCAGCCGCCGCCGCCCGCGGAAGGAGTGACCCCGCCGCCGGCCGGAGCCCCGCC
>VZTH01019334.1:0-98457 GCA_013397815.1 Aleadryas rufinucha | reverse complement strand
ATTCTGTGATTCTGTGATTCAAGTGCTTATTCTAAACATGAAGTTCTTTTTCTCAGCATCAGTTTCTGCTGGCTGGATATATTGTTAATTGGATAGCATATAGAAAGTCTGGGACAAAAATGCACATATTTTAGAAAGAAAACAGAGATCTAAACCTAGTTCCCTAGTTCTATGCTGTGGTGTAGATTCAAACAGCTGGTTTTATCTGTTCTTTGGCAGTACAAACAAGGAGGACTTCAGGAAGCAGCACCTGTGTATTATTAGAGGATTAATTCCTTTTTGGTATGATGGTATATAAATAAATCAGAGTCTAATACTGTTTAACGTTTCTATTCGTCTCTTGTCATGCTCTGACAAAGAAGCTTCTGGTGGCAGTTTTCTAAGGGGTTGCCTTGGAGTGGGGCTTTTTTAAAATGAATTCTAAAAAACTTAGAACTTTCTCCAGAAGTCTAATTTTTTAGATTGGTGGAGTTGAGATGAAGTAATTTTGTTACTTTTTTCTTTTAAGAGGTAAGAGACTTGGCTTTGCTAAGACTTCGCCATTTTTCAGTGTCACACATACCAAGGAACTGAAATGTGCTCTGTAGTTCAGTTCCATGGGTTAAAACACCTTTCTGCCGTGGAGCACCAGCCAGTCCTTTCCTACACTCTTGTTCACTTAAAAACCTTTCTGTAACCCTATGTACCTGTATTCAGGGGCATTCCTGAATGACCTTCAAGGAAACTAATGGTATTTACCTAAGCAAAGAGCTGTACTGATAATACTCTCCTCTATTGTAGGGATAAATTGCTTCTAAATGAAACCACTCAAGGAGCGTTTAGAATTCTCTTTGCCATGATTTTAATCAAATGATTGCTGTCAGTTTTGTGATATTTGATATTTTGTCCATAATAAATGGTATTAAGCCAATGTAAATAAAATAATTACTGAGAGGAGGTGTGTTTGACTAGACAATTCATGTATGATTAAACTCCAACTTTGTTACATTTACTTTTTAGACATTAGTTTCAAGGAGATTTTTTTACTAATTTATTTTTGTTTTAATTAGTATAACCTAATTATCATTCATGTATAGTGTCATATAAATAAGGTGGACTAACCCTGTGACTGACTGAAAAATTGTTGAAGAATAGCCCAGTGTCAAATGAATTATCCCCTTTTTCAAGACCAGATATTGTTCAAGGGAGTGGTTTCTGGTATCTCTATTGAATACAAATTGCAAAAAAAGCTACAAGCTACAGATAACTGATCTTAACTTTCAAAGCAAGGATTCAGCGTTCAGGAAAGTCACTGGAATAGTAATTCTACAGGCTTTGTTGCACAACCTGATTTAAAGAAGGAGACAACCTTTCAAGTTCTTCCTCTTTGTTGTGCCTCTGTTCTTTGTAAACAAAGTTGAAGGAAAGGATCAAGGATGAGAAAAGCTGTTTCTCATTCCTGTCCAATTATTGGCCTTTCTGGCAATGCAAACACGCTGGTTTCAGGTACAAATACTTTCAGTCTGCAGGAGTCTGTGTGTGCATGTGTGTGACTGACCCAACTCACAGCTTCCTCAATGTCCTGGTAACCAAATTCCATTAGTTGATGTCATCTGGATTTGTACTGATGGTTCAGCTGTAAAACTTTCCAATCTCTTTAGTCCCTGGAAGAAAGACTTGCTTAAGAACAGCAAGTACTTCCCATTCAAAAGCACTCTGCTTGGAGAAGTTTTACTCAGAGTGACATAAGATTATTGTGGAAAATGTAGGAAGCTGCAGCAGAGCAAACATTAAGCCTGTGGTGTAGAATGACTAGGTCAAGAATTTGTATATACATATATGTGTGTTTTTTAAAATCTGCTTCTGGTGTATCTCTGGAATCTGCAAAGCTGCTATTGCAGTTATGTCTTATGACATGTCTGTATTGGAGACAGTGCTGAAACTATGCTGGTTTGGTCTGGTTTGTTCATCAAAGGCAATTCACTGACTTGGACACATAATTTTAAGTTTAGCTGTCAGTGAATGGCTTAAAAGCCACTGTGGTAGAGCAAGAGGTATCTTGTGCTTGTACCATCACTTTCATTTCGAAGAGTAGGAGACTTGGGGATTATCTTTGTTTTCTGTAATTTTTGCCTCGCTCTATGGCTATGTTCCTGTGACTGAGTTGTTCATTGAGACAAAGGGCACACACACATCACACATGCCTGTTCTTGGGGCAGCTGCAATGTTCTCTGTCTGTTTCTCTTTGAGTTTACATAGTGTTTTGTGTGTGTAAAGTGACAGCAAGTGCTGTTTCTGGAAGATATCACAGCCAAGTTATGCAATACTTTGATATATAGTGCTCTTTAAAATGAACGTGGGAATTTTGGCTTCAAAACATGAAAGAAATGTGAATGCTTTACCCTTCCACTCTTTTGCATGTGCAGATAGATGTATGCTGTATTTCTTATGACTATAGAAAGAAGGTATTTGAAAACAGAGGTAATTTGAATAAATATATTCATCAATTCTATTCCTCAGACTCTCTGATTAATTTCTCCTTCGTGGTGGTATTCATGCCACTGCACATCTACTGCTGTTGCTGTTCTGATCAGGACACCTTTCAAAGCTCAAAATACTTAGTGTTTAGGCAACAAGTTAAGTGAGAATGGTTTGGAGAGCGAAAGAGAGATGATCCAGAAGAGTTACAGATGTCACTGTAGGAGACCCTCTATTTACTTCTATTTATTTTTATCTTTGCATGTCTGTAACCACTTCTTGTGTGCCTGTATATATGATTTACAGAAGGGCAACTAGCACATATCAATGTATATTCACATGTATCAATATATGTCTGTAGTAATACATACACTTATGTTAGAGTAGGGAAGCTCCTCATTAGTATCAAAATTTGGGCTAATCAGAATTTATACCTGTAGCAGATAAGGCAGGTGTAGGATGAAATATTTTCCTGTGGGATTCTAGATCTTTCTCTCCTGGCAATTGGCTTATAAATACTGGCATTTGATGACATCAGTTGATTAAAAAACCCCAAATACTAAGGTCTTCAGACATACTTTTTTACCCATGGGACTTACAAGTGCTTCGTACTGAAAAGATTCAGGAGTGTCCAAAGGAAATTGATTCACCCTAAGTCAAGGACACATCCATTCTTCCCTTGGTCTGATAGATAAATTTTCATGAGGGACCTGTGGGAGTTCCTCTAGATCCCCCTCCAGCATATCAATTACATTAAGTAACTGATCTTGCTTAATGTAGGAGTATCAGTGCTTTTTCATGTGACCTGTCAGGATGAAGTTCACAGCTGCTAAAGATATATCTCGCAAGATCAGGCCCTCTACTAGTGCTAGATGAGTCATGGAAATCAGAAAAAAAATTAATGTGCTACTTAGGTTGGTTGTACCTGTAATGGAGTGGAGGCTGTCTCTCTTTTTACAGGGCTTGGAAGCACAGTTGTGCCTAATATTTGTCTCAGAAGTCCCATTTATGAGTAGTTCCTTTTCACTGATCAGGCAGTCTGGCATGTACAAGCACTTGGTGTCTATCCACCCACACTTTGTCCTTTCTGTCTTCATCTGAAATATTCCACTCTGGGGCTCAGTAATACAAATTTGATGAACAAATGATATGCTACAAGAGGGAAAATATAATATGGAGTAAATGAGTTGGTTGCTGCTGCTTTCCAAGTGCCTGGGCTTTTAGAACTCATAAAACCAGAGGTTTTCAGTTTTCTTTTAACATTTCCAAGCTCTTTATGTTAAACTATATGAACTCTTATCCAAGATAAAGTATTGGTGTGGTAAAACTTTTTGTTATATTGAAGGAGAAAAATGGGAAAGGTTTTACCAGTATATTATTAAAAATACAAACACACCTGGCTTTTTCTGTAACTGTTCAATGTTCACCATGTACACAGTACTGCTAATCATAACAGATGTTTGTACATCTTTGAAGGTTTAAAATATACTTTTTATTCTCCTGGCAATTACAAAAGACTGAAAGATCCCATCCATTAGACAGACTCTGAGTATGAGATGAGATTTTTCTCTGCCTAAGGTGCGTGCCGGTTGTCTTTAGGTAGGATGCAATGGCCTAGAGCATCAAGCAGGATAAAATGTGGTTGTTGTTATTAACAGTGATTATTACAGCATGGTTATGCTGTCTAACTTGGGTGTACAAAGCTGTCTTCTGTGATTTTCAGTGACAGAAAAACCACTTTTTCTGTTCTATGATCTTTTTTCAGTCAGTTTCCTGGTACAGTATGTACAGAAGCTTGAGGTTTTTACAGCAGGAGGAGGAGGAAGTCCTTCAGATCCAGGATAGGTTGTGCTGTGGTGAAATCCGCAGCCTTTTTTGAGCTCAGTAGTTTACTAGAGTCTCTAATGTGATTAGAAATGGAAATGGGAAGTAAAAAGGAGGTCTCTAAGGTGACCAAGGGAGGCATGTTTTGGAACAATGAAAAATTCAAATCATGACAGGTCCAAGACTGTGTAAGAATGAGACAAGTGTTAAGAAAGTCAGTGAGGAACAGGTTACTTCAACAAAGTGGAAAATGGGCCTGGGTTAGAGGAGATGTCAGAGAGAGAGAGATGAGGTAATTTATGATATGGGTGATACAGAGCATCATGCATTTTGTGTTATTGGAAACAGCTTCCCGAATGATTTCTGACCTCCCATCTCCTTACTCTCCCTTCTTGTTATCTCTTCTCAAGTAATGCTGCTGTTCAGCTGTTTTCTTAGACTTTTTTCTTTCAGAATATTCCAGCATACCCTAACTCTGTTAGCACCTTTTTGAATGCATTAGGATTGGTGTCCTAAGGCACTGGGAAATACCAGTAAAAAAAAAACCAACTTGATTTCTTGTTTATGGAATACTACTTTCTGGAGCATAAATGAGGTCAAAAGAAATTTTCCGTGGGAGGTTGAAATCCTGCTTTCAGTACACCTGTACAGTCCTGATGATTACAGCTGCTGTTCACATAGTGTTCTGAAAGGAGGATTTGTCCCTGCAATTTTGAAGCTGAGAGGAGTAGAATTAAGTCTTTGCCTAATTAGTGCTACCTTTTAAAGGTCTATTTTAAGCTGTCTTCCTTCAGCCTGAACCACATGATAGTTTCCAAAAATGTAATTTAATCATATCTGATTGCTTGCTGGAATCTGCAATTAACTTAGGTGCAAGGGAATTAACAGTATTTGCCAGGTGTTTCATAATTTACCAGGAGCTGCCTGTGCCACATATATGTTAAGTGTGGTGTTGGCTGTTTAAATTTATTGGCTAGAATATTTTAAGCTTGTGATTGATTAATTTTTATTGCTTCCTTCCATTTCTATCCCTAGGATGACTCAGATATGAAATACCATGTAATTATATTCTGTATACTATCAAACGATCCCTTGCAATTAAGCCACATTGTGGTTGTTCTTTCGAAACATTAGAAGCTACCTATGTAGGAAGTCATTTTTGGGATGCAATTGGTTGCTAGGGTGAAGATTAATTTTCAAGTAATTCTAGACATATATTGAATAAAAAAAACTTAAACTCATTAAAAAAATTAGTTCTCATGTTAGAGATCCAATTCTATCAAAAAAGGGTAGAAGTGGTTTTAGAAAATATCATTTTCTGTAAGACTACATTTTTGTCCTGTTTGAGTGTCAGTTCTTGCATCAGTTGCATAATTAAAAATGGGAAGGGAATGGAAAAATTGGCCATCTGCCTGCAGGAAAATATTTTACTTGGTATTCGGAGAGTGTTTCTGAGAACCAGATTAGTACTTTAATCCTTCTCTGAAGCCCTCTTACATTATAAATTTCAGAATTGCAGGACAATCTCAGGAGACTTTCACATAGGCTTTGTTCTTCATTTAGTTCTAGAGTTTCATGAAGGTTGAATTTCAGACAAAAGCAAATCTCAGCTTAGGTCTGGGTTCAGAATTCTCAGTTGTTTTCATGCCTCACAATCTGGAAGACGGATTTCTGCTGTCTGACATCTGTCTTTGTCAGACTTGGAAAGCTGCACACTCATTAGTATCTGAAATTCCCTGGAAAATTTTTGTGAAAATGAATTGTGGAGACAATTGTTTTAACTGGAATGCTTGCTTAAACATAGCAGGAACTCTGAGATTTAAAAGTTTGTGTCGTGGCCAGGTTATCAGAAACTGTGGCTTCAGACCACCATTGAGTTGGGAGATATCACAATAAGCCCAGCACAACAGATAAAATCACTCTTGCCTTGTGATTTCATCAGGCACTCGAGATGATGCAACTTTCATTTCCCCAGTACAAAGCAGCAAATGTGTGCCAGAAGCAAAACAACGTGGGGATCTGCAGCGAGTTCTGAACGTCTCCTGTTACCTGTTATTTACATTGAACCCGGGAAGAAAATTGCTCAGTCCATTTACGGCTCTTTTTTACTGCTTATAGAACTCCTGAATACTGTCTTTCACTGAAAAGACTGTGCAGATCTTACATTTTCCAAGGAATAATGCATTCCCATAAAGCTGTCACAGATTCTAAAAAAACGAAAGATAAGGGGAAACCAGCACAAACCCAACAGATTTGAGAGTTTATCACTGTCTGAACGAATTGCAATTGATGTAACCATATCAGAGACTTGCAGGTGTTTAGATTTTAAGATGACATTTGAGACTGTAAAAGTAGTATTTGTAGCAACAGCCTTGATAAATGTAATCCTCTCTTGAAGCTCTGTGTGCCACCCATACTGCTGGGACTTTAGAGGAGGAGAAAAGGTTCATTTATAACCACATACAAAGAAGTTAACAAAAGTTACTGAAAGCTTTTTTGAGACTGTGAGCTGCCAAAACCAGCTAACTTCTCTAGCCAAAACAGACTGCCAAGTGATTTGCACGAAGTGTGTGACACTCCAGAAAGGCCAATCTAGAGAATTGCATTTAAGTATTTTGGGTTTCGTTTTTTTTCTTTTCTGTTAAAATCTACGCACTTAAGGGAACAATTGTCTATGGAAACTAGTTTCCTCTCTAGTTTGCAGTCTAGAAAAGCCTGACCTTGACTGCTGAAGTGACCCTGAAGACTAGAGAATGGGATAATGTACAGTACTTGCTTGTGTATATGTCTAGTTTTAGACACTTGGCATACTACTGTTCTGCTTATGGAGAAGCAAGAGGATCAAGCATTCCTGCATTTGCCCCCGAGGTCTCTTCCCATTCTTCTGCTTTCTACCTGGTTTTGCCTTTCCACTTTAAATTTCTCTGTTCTCTGCTATTTTCCTTCTTTCAAACCTTTATATAATTATATGTTGTTTTCTTTCTTCTTTTTCATTTAATCACTTTGTATATTTCTCGTTACTATTGCTAAGTCACTAGAATGGGCTTCTTTCCTGTCTTGCCGAGTCAGACTGTTTGGAGAGATTGCCTGTGGTGAGTGATTTCCAGAAACACTGATGTGATGGAGTCATGGAACAAATCAATGAAGGTTAACTGTCCAGAGGTAATTAGAAACCTCTGTCTTATTTTATTGCCATGAAAGCCAAGTTCCTGCTAAGGATGGTCTTGTTAAGAAGATGCCGAGTCTCAAGGAGATGGTTCAGTAGAACAAGTTATGCATTAGTAAACTCGTGAGAAGAATGTAATGGATCCTGAAAACAGACAATGGTTAATGCCCTCCTTGAAATAGAACTGGAAGTCAATGATCCTCTGTACATGTCAAATACTGGTGAAATGATCATGCAATGATGATTCAATAAATCTTTATAGATTTGAAGATCCCAAAGTGATGTTTATACATAGGAAAAACTTGCTTCAGGCACTTTGCGGAGGCTCCTGTGAGCCACTAAAAAAAAAAGTTGATTTGCCAAGAGAAGCAAATACCACTTAGTATATCAGAAAAGATTATATGCTATGCATAGTGAAAATGGAGTAAGTTGGTTGGGTTTTTTTCTGGGTTGTTTTTGCTGGGTTTTTAAAATGCTTTTGTTAAGACTTTGAATTCAGCTGGGTTTGCAGAAGTGTTGGTGCAGAGCTCTGCCTGACATTTTGCTCAGCCAGTGCAATAAAGGATGAGCCTGAATTGTTAGAACTCTGTGGGTGGTTGAATATACTGGGAAATATACATTTCACTGAGAACTTGAAATTCAGGCATTCTGTGAGTTATCACAAATATGGATCAAGTACCTTTGTCTGCTTATACAGGGTTTTCTGTGTGTTTCAGAAAATCCATTGCCATTTATTGCTTGAGCTGAGTCTGAGGAGACTTGTCACCATCCTTTAATCTTTTTGCAGGTTTTCAGAAAAGCTCTTCATGTTAAAAGTTGTCAGCACAATTGGCAAGCACTGAAGATGAACATGAAGGAGTTGTACTTTTCTGGATGTGATTAATTTTGGCACAGTACTTGCTCCCATGGCTAAGCCCTGTGTGCACTGCTGTTCTTGTCAGGTTCGTTACATGTGTTTTCTCTTTCCAAGGTATTATGTCTTCACTGTGAAATATTCACTCAGGCTCAGATTTGGCAAACAGAGTCTGAATCTAGCAGCTTGCTGGTTTCCAGGAAAAATAATTTGTTCCCTTGGAGGGAAGGGATTTGGATTTTAAAATGCTTCATTGTATTTTATAACACAGAACTTGCTTTACATTTCTGTATATAATATTTCACGAGCAGTTGCTTTGAAGTGACCTTGATGATCACCGAGTAAATTATAACATATTATGTGAAATTTCAAGTTCTGTTCCTAAATGTTAAATTCTAAAAAAATTAATAATAGCTTAGAATTTAAGATACTATTAATGTGGCTGTTTACAAAATCAGGGTTTTTTCCAGCTTAGAGCAGTATTTAATGAGGGAATTTTTAGAGTGAATTTTCCTGTCTAAGAAGTCTTGAAATTTTCATGTGGCCAAGGAAACTAAGCAGAGACACAGGTATTGTGTGTAATCTCCCAGGTCATCTGAGAGAGACTTTAGAGGAAACAGAAGTGGTTTAAAGCTCTTCTAAATTAGATAATGTTTATAGAGACAGAAATTCCTATATGGGATTGAACTGAAGGTTCACCTAGTTCACTCTTCTAACAGTGGCATAGAAAAAAATCAAAGAATCTTACGTTATTTTATTTCTCATCTCAATTTGCTGAGAAAGCACAGAACTTGTTATGACTATTCCACAAATATGAAGAGGTGTTAGTATCCAGTCCCCGTGCTAACAGTCTCCTGTCAGATCTTCTCATGGTACATAAAGTGACCAACATAAATAGCTTCTAAATATGAATAGATTTTTACTGCTGGGGCAAAAAAAGACATAATCCTAAAAACATTGAATGATCAGTGATAACTCTTGAGGTAAGCGTTTATATCTGCATTGCAATATAAGCAAGTGATTTGTAGACAGTTGTCTTTCAGCTTCTGTAATGCTTTAAGATAAATGCATGCTTACTTGCAAACCCAAAATCTATCATGGCTGGGGCAGATCTGTGGTCAAATGAGGCTACTTTAGTAGTGAAGTCTATAGGGATGTTTCTCAGCAATGTCTTAACCCATGGCTTAAATACACTAATCCATAATTCTCCTTTTTATTTTGGGGATAATTTATTTTGCTTTCCATAATGCTGACATTCTGGGAAATTTTGCCTTCATGAAGAACCCTTAAATAATAATAATAATAATAATGAATAGCTAAGTAGGGGCTTTTGACAGTTTAAGAAGCAAAATATCCCTCCTCAAAAGCACATTTACATTAGAACTTCATATTTTGTTGATTCCAGCAAACTTTTGATTTAACACAGATGAAGGATACCTTCATGGTCCTGTCCAGGAGTCTGAAATTGTGCTTACTCCCAGATTAGTTCAGGGAGAGATCAGCACAGTGATGCCCTCTCATTTCATTCTCATTATAAGAATTAGGACTGGGGAACAACTGTCTATTTTTGTCTGCAATATTTGCTGTTCTGAAGCTTCCACCTCAGATGCCTGTTGCACTGTGAATGATTATCACTGTTAGGCCTGAGGTGAAACCAGTTTCACAGAAAATAGGTTGATGAGTATATTTTTATAATAGAATACTTTTGAAATAAAAGTAATTCTTCTGTTTCTTGAACTATAATTTTATCTACTGGCGAATAAGGAATTCAAATCTGTGTGAGGTATGATACAGACTTCAAGCCAACAGGATTTGGGTTTTAACATTATTATTAGATGATTATATTAATCGGTATGATGAGTTTCTGAACTTTGTTATTCCAGTCGAATACAATCTTCTGAAAATTAAGGGTATGAGTATGAGTTGCTTGAAGACACTTGAATGTGGCTTTCAGCCAATGGATTTGTAATATAGCTCCTTGTTAAGAGAAAATGCCATTGTACATTTTAATCTTCTATACTGCCAGTACTGAAGGAAGCCTCCCTCATCTTTTTTGCTTGGTGAGATAATGTGGCTGATAACCTTTAAGTAGGTTCAGGGACTTACTTCATTGCTTTCTAATAGATTTTCTGGAGAGTATAGATTTATATTACAATGTCAAATGGCCATAGGGCCTCAGGGAAATATGCTCTCATTAATGGACTTGTTAATGATTATCATTGGAGAGGCTCTAATAGTATCAGATGTAAACCTTGTCACAGCTGTCCATCTTTATCATGCAGATAGGGAGATGCATCATTAATTCACGCAGAGATTCTCAGATCCTCAGAGCTGTGCACATTGATGCGGTGTGATAATGTCTGAAGGAAATTAAAACTGTGCATTATCAATTTAATATTTCAGATTTCTATTTCCAATTAATATGGTCTAAGAGATAAGAGGAATTGAACCACAGCAGTACTATGGGTCATTCAGAAGAGATCAAATGCAGATTATGCCTCTGTCAGTTCCAGCTTCATTATGCTCATTGCATCCTCTCTGAAAGGGATGAGACAATGCAGACTTATATCAGTGAAATCTCTCAGCTGAAAAGTAAGAAACATACATTTTATGCAAGCACAAAAAAAAAATTATGCCAGTATAAAATAATTTACAGAATCTAGAATAGTTTTTAAACAATTTTTTGAAGATTTTAAACTTTATTAACGTATAATAGCGTGTTTTTCCTTTATCATGACTTTGATGGGTATATTTATAATGCATTGAGTGCAACAAGTTATACTCTGTCTCAAATTTTTAGCTATAGACCCTCTACATTAATAACCTGTTTGATAATAATTTGCTGAAATGTGAGAATTTGATTATGAATATTTGGTTTGGTGTTTTGGGGAGTAGCTCTAACAGGAGCATGTGGAACAGTGAAAATATGAACAGCACACTACTGGAACTGGGAGATCCATAGATTCTCCTGTGTCTACCCAATGATGTTCCCGTGTGGGGAAAAATTTTAAGAACAATTTTTCCACCTGTCTCTGAAGTGTAAAGCAGCTACAGCATTAATCTGCTGCAAACTATGAAACTGAGAGAATGTTAGTGAAATGCATTTGAGAAATTTTTGAAAGGAGTGAATTGTAAGGCCCAAGTCTGGAGGGTTCTATCTAGGTCCATATCCCACATGCTTTCACGGGTACAGATGAAAGATCGTAGAAAGGAAGGCCTTGCAGGGCTGGAAAAAATGCAAAAATGAATATTGACAAAGGAAATTTACATCAGACACTCTTTTATGCAGGACAGCAGTAAGGGAAGACATCTGTGAAATCAGGTCTGAGTGCAGCGTGGTAGAGAACACCCGCTCGGTGCTCCCAGTGGCCAGGGTGGGGACACCCTTGGCTGTGCCTGTCCTGGCTGGGGCCAGGCAGGGTCAGGGTGAGGTGCCCCAGTTCCACTGCTTGCTGCTGGCACAGGGAGCGAGCAGAGCTAAAACATAAAGCTCTTAAGTAAGGCTTCAGTACTTTTAGCTTCACAAGAGGGAGAAATCCTGTAAAAAGCTTTATTTCTAGTATTTCCTTTCCACACTGGCGTTTACTTGAGTTTCACATTGCTTTTAAATTATTGATAAATCTATGAAATGAAGGAATCTAATTATTTATCTCCAATGAACAACTGCAAACATCTGGTATTGGCCCAGTGCTGCTAGGAAATGTAATTTTATGAAGTTTCTTCTATGAGTCAAGAGAGGAATTAGTATATTTTTCTGAAAATCTTACATCTTCCTCTGGCATTATTCCTGCTGCAGTACACTTTGCTCTTTTTTGAATCTCAAGACTGAAAAATAATGCTCACTTTCTTCTTCTCAGCTGTTTGGACATTGTCTCTTGTAGGGGGCTGCCAAGCCTTGCAGGCTTTTAGCAATGTGGAGTGTGTATTGTAATATCTGTAACAATTACCTGGCTTGCTGTGAAATTTTGGGGAAGTGAAACGTTAGCATTATTTGTGCCATTTTACCTCTACTTTTCACAAAGGTAGTTCTGTCTCTCTCATCCAGACTCGTTTGTTGTGGTTTTTGTGTTGCAGTCAGTGCAAAACACAATATTTGCCACGTATTCATCTCAGTCTTTGTCACACTTGTCACCTGCTTTTAATTTCCCCCTAGGAAGTCCCTTCCTATCCCCATTGTATGGTTCTAATTTTAATAATCCCAGTCCTTCCAGAGCTCTTTCCCCAAAGAAATATTTCTCTGTACACACCACTTAGTGTGTTGATATTTCCTGTTAGTATGCAGCATTGGGTTAGCTCCTCTAGATAACCTTGATAAATTAAAAATTGGCTTATCAATATTCAATCAACCTAGCTCATTTATCCAAATGTCTGATTTCCTTTCTGTCAGAGCTGAACCAAAAAGGCACTGCAAAAATAAATGGAATTAAAATTGCATATTTTTCTTTGAAACAGAAGTTAAAAATCAGTCTGCTAATCAGTCACCTTAAATGCATCGGTTTATCAACAGTGAAATAATATACAGGGGCAGAGGTGACATAAAAAATCGTTAGTTTTCGTTGGAGAGTTGTTCTTTGAATACAGTGAACATCTAATCGAGACTTTATTAGGAAAATTTGGGAAAGCTGTCCTGTTCTTTTATAACTATTGACCCGTGCTAATTCTTCTACATATTTTTTTAAATTTTTAGAGGTTTATATATTCCAGAGGGCTGGAAGGCAGGTGGGATGAGTGTCCTGTGGACTTATCTTGTAGCATAATGACAGCAGCATAATTTTCCAAATCAGATCTCCCCTCTTGTGCTTCATAGCCTTTGCAGTTTAGAAATCCTCAAACACCCTTTTCGTTTGCATTTCTATTCAGTGGTTCTCTGCCCCACTCAGCTGCTTGCACTGCCTGGGACCAGTCCTTGTGTCTGTTGCCCATCCATCTTGGTTTTGCAATTTAGAGTATAAGTTATTTGAGGGAAATGACAATGTTGTTTCAACTTTATATCAAAGATCTGACAGCACATCATGTGAAAGGACAGGCTCACAGGAATTCACCAGGCCAGGCTTTTCAAAAGCCCCAGTGGTTCGGGGAGCCTGCACTGTGATGCAATAAATAGATCTGATTGTCAGTGGGCACATGGGCAGCAGCATTGCCACTGAAGGGGCGTCTCATTCCTCTCTGCTTGAGAATGGTTTGCTTTGATGTCCTGGCGGGGACCCTGAAGCTCCAGGATGTCCTGTGATATGTTCCTAAAAACACTGATGCGTTTGTTTCTCAATGGCTGCTGAAAGCAGTCAGCACTGTCAGACCACAGAAGGCAAACAGAGGCCAATCTTTCATCACAATATATAGACCTCATTAATTTAAATGTAGTGTGAACCCTGAAGGATCTAATTCATCCAATCAAAGTTTCCTGGGAGTTTATCAGCTGGGTTCATTCTGTGTTGTAGCAGCTGTGCTGGAAACAGAGGTTTTCACAATTCTTTGATTTTCTTCTGTGTTCAATGACCTCTAATTTTGTAGTGAAAATTTATTCCTATTATTGGGGTTTCTTTTGGGGTTATTTTGTTTTGGTTTGGGTTTTTTGGGGGTTGGAGGGGGGGCCTTATCTGTGTTCCAAAATCAGAAATGCATTTTGCTGACCTCTGCATATTGTACTGAAGTTAATCTGCATAGGTTTTGCATTAAGACAGTTAAAATTATTTCATCCCTGCCAAATTAAAAAACCTAAGGTCAAGCAATTTCCCTTTGAATTAATTTATGCAAAATATTTAAACAAAATCCTGTGGGTTTAAAACCTTAAATTTAAAGTTAAAGTACTGCTTTAAAGAGAAAAATTAAAACCCAATATTTTAAAATTAAGTCAGATGATTTTTGATTAAACCCTGACAAGATTCAAGAGTTTACTTCACTTTAAAGGCTCAGAACAGTTGTGCTCATTTAAAGGAACCAAAGAAAGTGCTTCAGAGAGTGTATATGCCCTATAGAGAAAAAAAAAAAACAAGAGGGAATGCAGGCACTGAACTGCTGTTCAAATATTTTATGTCTTCAAGTTGTTGCACTTTTCTATTAGATGAATATTTGTGTGTATTTCCTAGTGGGACTGGCAGTGCATTTTTCAAAAGTGAGTAATTGCAAAGCATATACAGTAACAAGGATGCTATTTGATAGCATCAAAACCTTGCTCTACTGGTTTTGCTGTCACCTATGGAGAAATGTAACACAGGAATGACCTTATGATATGGTTTTGCACCAATAACTCCTTTGTGCATTGGTCCAACCACACATTTGCCCTGGATTAAAGCTGCCAATTTGAATTTTATAAAACAATGTCCAGTTTTGTTATTGAAATGGATCACGGGAGCAGTGCCATCCTGCTGCTGATGTTACTGTTCACCAAAAGGATTTTCAGAAGGGGGAAGGAAAAATGTGCACATTTCAGAGGTAATTATTGATGTTTAGAATGTCTGGTGCTTCTTTAAAGCACTAGCCCTGCAAAATAGGTTTTACACAATTACTATTTACCTGCTCAGTATATCAGACTTCTCTGCTGTGCTGTTCCTGAGGGTACACAGTATACATCCTTGGGAATGTGGTTGGAAGATGTTCCGTGTCCTCTGCTTGGTGTAATTAATTTCCTTCCACTGCAAAAGTGGGGTTTTTTTTCTGTTCGGTTTTGGAATTATGGAGCAGGATGGAATCAATGGAAACACCTGAAATGAATAATAGGTGAGAAGGGAGTGTGACCTGGGACGGTGGCCAGAGGGTGAAAGTCAAAGACTGTTTAGAAGGTACACAATACTTTGTTGTTTGCATTACAGCAGATAGAAAAGAAAAAAATATTTATCAGTAACAGAAGCTTGAAATATGCAGTCTGGAACAGAACTGATATATAGATTCAGTGGGTAGGAAACTTTGGTAACCACAGTAACAGTAGGCAGCATCAGCCTTTTGAGTTATTCAACCTTGCAACAGGATTTCAATACAGCAGTGGTGAAATATTTGCTTGTCCCTTGGAAAAGTCAAAACAGACTCCAGAGATGATGATATGGAAGAGAAAATTCTGAGTTTGAATTTTAATAGAAAACCAAATTTTAATAGAGAATCCTAAGTTTCCACACAGATTACTGTCTTATATGTACCTGATCAAATGTCTTTCCAAGGAAGAACTAAGAGAGGAATCTCTCTCCTTTCACTTTACAGTTTGTTATCTTAGCTCTGTGAAATGCAGATTTTCATGATGCTAAACTGGAAGCTGTGCTATTTATGTTTCCTTTTAAGCAATGTTTGGATTTCATAGTAATTCATATTTTGAAGTCAGCCTTAGAATCTGCATTTTTGTTGTATAAGGAATGATGTTCTGAGACATGGAGTAGTGGCGTAGTCTGTCAAATCCAAGAGGCTGCCGGTGGCAAAAACCACAATATATTCTCTTCTCTTTCTCCTGTCCTCTGCACAGAATTCCTTTGGGCAGCATCAGGGTGGTGGAGGAAGAGAAAAATTGTGAAAAATTCTTTTTAGCCCTCTATGCACTGGACTTCAGTCCTGAAACTAGACTACAATAATACCTTGAAAAACAAGCTTGACCATGAGGATACTTGCTAATGAATACAAAGCCAAGTGCAATTTCGGAATAAAATAAGGAAGTGTTAAGTTTTGCTGAAACACCTTTGTTCTCAGAAGTTTCCTTTTTATGATCACAAAGATATTGATGCATGAAAAAGTAACTTCTGGCTAGTGATCCAAAATGCATTCCCAGGCACATCTGGGAAAGCACTAAGGCTGCTGGGAACTGACCCGGTCACCTCTGGAGTGGGATGGCAGTGGTGCTCCTGGCCTTCTCCTGTATCTCAGGTTTCACACTGTCTCCTTGCAAAGTTCCACTCTCCCTCAGCAGAGGCTTGCCCAGCAGGAGTGGATTTCTTGGGGCAGGTTGGCAGGGTGTCTGCAGCCCTGCCAGCTGGGCTGGCTGCTGAGATGCCGAGGTTGGGGAGCCCCAGTGTGTATCTTGGAACCCCTGGAGCCTCCACTGGGCTGTCTCTGTGTGTACAGTCCAAGTAAACCCTCAAAAATATAAACTTTTAAAATACTAACAGGTAAGTAATGAAAATCCTCTTTAGACAATTAAAATGCTACGCAGATGATGGTGGCCAGCCAGTGCTAGAAAAGATTGCTGGTGACTTTTATTTTAAAATAATAAGTCTAGTAAGTGAAACTTCTTGCTAGGATGAGAAAAACACTTCTTTGCCTCAATATTGTGTCGTACATATTTTTCCACTTTAACACTAAGGGTAGCCAAAAAACATGAAAAAAAATTCTATAATTAGCTCCAGCTTTACAAGTATAAATCCATATGCTAGTTAGCCTTTAGAACATAGCCATTTGTGTTAAATTCATCAAGAAATTGTTATTAAAAACAAGGCACACACAAATTAGTTTGACAGGGAAGAACTGCTGGAGCATTTGCTTAGATTTGGCTCTGTGTGTTCCCAGCCTTTGTCTTCACTGCAAGTGTTGCTGCCAGATATTTCACCCAGCCTAGCCACAGCCTTGGAGCCCAGAGTGATTTCATTAACAGATGATGAATTATGAGAACTTGAACTGTGGCTTGTGGTTGAAGCCCCAGTGCATCAGTACTTTGATTCTCAGCTGTGTTTGAATATTATGCCACAGACCCCATTAGGCTGGCTTGTTTGGACTTGAAGCATATATTGAAATAAAGCCTGAGGTGTCTGTGTTTGGATGGGAGTTCATCTATAGAAAATATGCATCTGTATAGCTTTTGCTATTCTGCAATGAAAGGCTGAATAAAGATGTGAGTAAGCAGCTCATCAGAAATGTTCCCAAAGCTGAGGACAGATTCAGCTTGTGAGGCTGAAGCGTTTTCATTGTAGGGTGTCTGAGTAACCCTGAAACAAGATGCTGCTTTACTTTTTTCTGTTTACATTAGAAAAATCTCCCTGAAAATCTACATGTGCTTTTTCTTCTCAAAGCTCAGACACTGAAAGGAGAGGTGAGGGTGATGAAGAAGAATGCTGAAATATGAATAGAAGTTATAATTATAGCAGCCTCTATTCTGCTAAAGCAAAGTTCTCTGCATTACCATGAATTTCTAAGCTCTCTTAGGAGCCGCAATGCTGAAACTACTTTATTGTTAGCTTTGTTTTAAAATGCTTTAGATCATGAGTTTAATTAATTGATTAACTGAGCTGTCTTCATGTTGAGTCATGTAAAATTTGGGTTGTGAACTGCCTGCTATATTTTTCCATTTGTCTTCATGAGAAATTCAGTTCTGCTGCCTTTGGTGTTGTTTTTTTGTTGTTTTTTTTTTTTTTTTGGTAAGGATGCAAGGAGTTAAAAAAAAGTTAAANTAAAAGAATAAATGTTTTTGGGCACGTCTTATACTGTAACCTAGGACAACATGGAACAAACACTTATAGTTGACTCTATTCCGTGTATCTTTCACCTGGTTAAATTTCCTTATCATTGGCTAATACACATTATTCTGCACCCAATTTTCTCTAAAATTTAAGTAAACTGAGTGAGGCCTTATTATTACTCCCAGGTTCATTATCACCCAGGCTCAGCTTGATCAAGTCACGAGAGATGGGCAGGATAGGTTAGAAAAGATGATATACACAAAAAAAGAAATTACAGTATTGTCATAAATGCCTTAAAAATGCTCATTGGAACACATAGAAATAAACTATGTTACAAAGATTATTTTGCTTCCCAACCTGTGGATATTGCATTAAGCTCCTACTTTGTTTCCAAGTCTGTTTGTAGTTCCTAGATTATGTGAAACCCTTATGAAATTGTTTAGTACCCATGGTTACCAAACACATTTCATAAACTAACACAATTCTAATGCTGTAATATATCAGCACGTTTTTTTCTCTTTTCCTAGCAGTAGGTTTCTGGTACAAATCCTCAGAGGTATAGATAGTAAAATCCAAAAATGTTTCCTGCATTTGCAGTAAACTGAATTTAACATTGCCATTTCTGCATGGCTTTACTGTCAGCATGGTATTGTGGCACTTTGGAAGCGTAAATAGTCTTGGCCTGCCTTGTATTCCAATGAAATCTGTCAGTCTTTAGGACATGCCATTTCTAAAGAGATGACAGCTGAAAAGCCTTCATGTCTAAATCTAAACAGCACCTAAGCCACATAAAACACCCTTTTTACTGTCCTTTTCTGTTGCAAATGTAAACAGCAGCTAGTGTTGTAGTTGTAATGACTGCAGTGATAGAGGTCCTGTGATATTTTCTTATTGTGGTAGGATTCACACATTTTTTAATGTTTTGTTCTTTTCATCCGATGATTCAGGAAAGGTGTGAAATTGAGGCAAGGATGCTGTGTCTTACGGGTTCTCTGTGATATAAATACAGGACTATTCATCACAGACTTTTACAGCTGTGAATGATACCCTGTGAAAGGAAAAAAACTGGCACAATTGACATAATACAGAGAAACTAAAGTTATTTCTCACACCTATTTTCTTTTTCTCCTTTTTAATGCATTAAGCCATTCTTTGCTTTTAATTTTGTCCCCCTCCCATTTTGACACCTCTGACATGTATCTCACACACGCACACACACAAGAATTGTGTAATGCCAATGAGCTATAACAGCAAAAAAAATATTTACAAACTGTCTTATTTACCCCTTTGCTGTTTTCCTCTAACGATCCCTTCATAGCCCTGTGCATATATCTAATTAAATCAAGTAGCAAAAGCCAACATGACACCCATATGTGCCAGTAATTAGCAGGTACAGGCTGATTGCCATCAGAAGCGGGTAATGTTTCGGCACTAATGGGCCATTACAATGAGAGGGCATTATAGTCTCAGCACTTCTTTTGTGCAATAATGTCATCCTGGGCATTTTCTGCTTTTCTCGCTGACAACAGCTTGATATATAATCGCAGCTAAACCAGGTAATCCACCTGATCGAAATCTGCTCACTAAGGAAAAACTGGTGGGAAAAGGAAGTATTTGAAGTAGCTTTAGTATTTCAGAAGTATGTTTAAATCATTTAAGGCTTGTATAGTTTTTCACTCCACTCACACTACTTGTTTGTTAAATAAAAGCTTACAGGAATCCATTCAATTCACAGGAGAGCTACAAAACTCTGATGTGTGTGTCCATTCCTGTGAACCGTTTATTGTATTGTTGTAATTCATCTCCCCCTTCAGATCTGTGAGTTAGCTGATCAACACAATAATTGAAAACATATGGGAAATGCCAATTGCTCAAAATAGATTTTGGAAGGGGGAAAAGGAAATAGTTCTCGTGGAGCTTTATTTGCAGAACATAGATTTTAGTTGCTTTTTCTCATTTTCATAAGCAGTACCCAGGGATTGGTAGGTGCAGTGTTTTCATTTTTCAGTGGATAAAAAAAATCTGTTCATTTCTGTGCTGCAATTAGGGACTGGGAGACTGAAGTAGGCAGAGAGAGGATCATTGCTGCTTCTGGCCCTGGCCTGGCTGTTTTCACAGCCCGCCAGATGCTGAACATCACCTGCAGCAGCAGCTCCTCCTCCACCTTGCAGCCTGGGGCTTGGACCCAGGAGAGTTATTTTGCAAGGGCTTGTGCAGAGTGCCTTCCCATCAGGGATGACTAAACAAAGACCCACTCTGTGAGTTGCTTAGGAAGGCAGAGACTATTTGTTCATGTCCTGCAAAACAAATTATACCTGGATTAAAGAGAATTTTCCCCTCTCTTTTTAGCCTGCCTCTGAAGCTTAAACAAACTTGGCATAGCTAAAGCATAGAAAGTCTGCCTGTGGGAGGAAGATATCAGATATCTTGAGATACAGGATGCCAACAGCTGTGAACCTCACTCTTCATTTTATACCTGCCTTGGGAACAGGCCGTGCAAGCAGACCAAAGCTGGCAGTGTGGAATGACTAAGCAGAAAGCAGGCAGCTGCTCAGAAATTCCAAATGGGGATGTCCAAATTACTGTGTGGTTGCAGTGCACTGCTTACCATGGAGCAGCTCTAATGTGAGAAACGTGAAGCCGTGTTTGAGGAATTAGCACCCACTAAGCTGGGGAAAGGAGCTGTGGCCAGGGTGTGGTGGGCTGGTGGAGGCAGGAGGAGCTGGCTTCCTCCCCTCTTCCTCAGCTGCAATTGCTCTTTG
Organism: Aleadryas rufinucha; assembly: GCA_013397815.1. Classification (NCBI taxonomy): domain Eukaryota; kingdom Metazoa; phylum Chordata; class Aves; order Passeriformes; genus Aleadryas; species Aleadryas rufinucha. The sequence goes on along the minus strand of VZTH01019334.1, from coordinate 78,027 downwards.
CTACCTCCTCATTAAGGCCTCATTTCCTCATGAACTCCAAGTTATCCAAAACTGGAATGTATTTGCACAAATGCTCAGGATCTGTAAATCCAGGGCTGTGCTAAGGTGACAGTATTTGTGATCTGAGCCTCAGAATTCTGTAGACAATCTGATCTCAGCATCTGTTGTGTGAGATAATTGGTGTGTCTTGGCTGTGTGTCTGGTGTTGGGCTGAGCAGAAAGATGAACACGCTGTGCAGATCAAGCTTACGCCAAGAACAACATTTCCGTGGATGTCGCTGGAAGTGAGTTTGTCCACAGCACGATCTTGCAAATGTGATGTCTCCCCATGAATCATTTACTCTCTTTCTTCCAGATACTCTAAACTTGCACGTAGCTTTTTCTTTTGTGATTTATGAGGAAAAATATCTATCACTGTGTTTGCAATCTCTATACACTATTCTAAATGTCACCGACATCTGAGCCATGTGAGATCACCCCCATTGTGCACTCACATGGCCAGATTCTCTTAACAAGCATTATTGGATCTGTTTGCCTCAAATGTGACACTACAGCAAGCATGAATAAACCTACACCTACAATCACAGAGCAGCAGAAGAAACTGCAGGGCAAACAGATACTCAAGAAAACAGATAATTCATTGGAAGAGAATTGAATGATGCCCACTTTGAACATGAAATATTTGATTTATAGTGATTTATGGTTTAAAATTCATGTGCATTCAGCGTTACATGCAAGTGAAAATAAGAGCCATTGGTATGAAAGACCTATCTGTGGACTCTCAGTTGTGCTGCAATAACAGGAGGAGTGTCTATGATCATGTGCAAAAGTGATCACAGGAAACATTTCTTTAATTGTAAGAGTTTTTTTAATGTCACTTCCTCTTTTGTGAATTGTGGCTGACCATGTTCAGACACTCACGAAGGCCAGTGCACTTTGAAGTAATCTACCAGAATTTTGAAGCCAAACATACTGAGTCTCAGTTGACTTCCTTTTGGCTTGGAACACTGAGATAACTGTGATTGGAACTGAATATTTTTGCTACAGATTTTCCTGCTCTGTGAAAGGAAGAACACCTGTCTTACCACAATCCTAGTGGTCTTAAAGTCATTCTAGAGACACTTGTGCTCAGATGTAATTTCTACTGTGGTAGCTGATGTTTCATGAATTACTTGCAAACTTCTCTGAAGCTCTTGAATCTCTCTATTTTCTGTAGTGATTATTCTCCCTCCCTCTTTCTCTTCTCATCTCTCTCTTTTTTTTCTTTTTTTTTCCCCTTGACAAAGGGAAGTTCATTTTAAAGTCGCATTTTTCAGCCATGTATTGGGGAGGAAGAATCCTAAAATACTAACTAAACTCATTTTTACAGGGCTCACTGCAAAGCCCGTGTACAACAAAGGAGACTTTGCATCAGCTCTAACAGATTTCTGCTTGAGAAAACATTGTATTTTCCAGTAAAATGCTGCATCTCCATCCTCTTTTTTTTTTCTCTCACTCAAGCTCTCAATTTATTTTATTTTTTTAACTTTTTTTTTAATCTGGGTGCTCTTTGATTCACTTTTCTCCCTATTTTATTTTCTCCTTAGTTGTATTTGATCCCAGTAGAGCTGGGGTTCAAGGTGATATTTTAGGAGCAGGATAGGACTGAATTGCTCATTAACTACAGTAAGTATATTCGTCTCTTCTTAAATATTCACATATTCAAAGTGAAAATTTTAGCTTCTCTTTAGAAGATGCTGTTCACACTTATGTGACTTCATTGTTAAAGAAGAAAAAAAAGACCCAGAAACTTGCTTTTTTCATACTTGACAGTATGAACAGCAATTTCACACTGTAAATCATACTGCATAATACTACAATTTCACACTATAAATCTGTAAACCATAAATTATAAATAGAGCCTACAGCTACATGTCTGAGTGCCATGATCACTTTTTTTAAAGTTTTTCCTATAGCAGTTTAAGACTTCTTTTAGGGTTTCTCCTACTGGCACTGCAGGTTGGTGATGATTTGGTGGACAGCTCCCTTCTTTCTGGTGTGAAGCAGTGACGTGCTACAGCTCAGTGGCCAAAAGCAGAGCTGTACAAGTGGGCTGTGCTCACAGAAGGTGTAACAATTGTCTATGGGTGCTGATCTTGGCCTTCCAGGGTTCACTCAGTTATTTAATTTCTGCCTTTTCCAGGATTTTCAGTTAAAGGACTGTTCAGGCCATTCCACTACAAGGGTTAAGTGCTGACCATGTCGGTGAAGTCTTGCAGCCTCTGTGTGTGGCGGAGCATGATCTTCAGTATCATCAGCAAGCAATGTGAGCTGCTCCCAGAGCAGAAGCAATTTGCTTTCCAGCCATGAAAATGCAAGGTTGGTGGTAGAACAGGAGAACTGTGAAAAAGTACCAACCATGCAGGTGCATTGCAATAAAACCTGAGCAAACAGACAGGGTTTTATTTCAATTCTGATGACACTGTTTGTTTCTCTTCATCTGGCAGAATACACTCAGGACACATCTTGTTATATCTCTTACTAATTTTTAACCACTTTAAATAAAGATTAGATTGGATCATCACTGATATAAACAAATCAAGCTCCCTGTCCCAGTGAATATAGTGAAGATGCCAAAATTTCTATGGACTAGAATTCGTACTGGGACAGTTGTGCAAAGTAATAGTAATGGATTATGAGTAAGACCAATTAACAGTGAGATATTTGCCTATATCATGTGTGTCTTACATGAAGTCACTAGGTGAAATTAAGCTTACTTTGAAATAAGTAGGTTTTCTTTTGGCTTTAATGGTAGTGCATTTCACCCATTACATTCTACAGCTTTTGAAAACAGAAGGGAAAACAAAGAATACAAAGTTGTTCTTATTTTTTTTTTTATTAAAACTGTCCCTCAAAAATCATTGACCAGCAGGTATCTCTTGGAAGGATGGTGGATGTAGGTGCACTGCAGGTTTGTGCTTTAGTCTTTAATACTCTCTGGGAATAGTGGTTTCATTTTCCTTTTCTCTGAGTACATTTCTTTTTCTGTAAATGTCCTCTTTTCTTTCTGAAGCTTGTTGCAGTAAGAAGGCTTAACTTTAATTATAGTGAGCTATATTGCTGCGGTGCGTCAGCCCATTTTGGGCTGTACATCAGAGAGGACATCTAGTGGGTGGATTTCCCCGCCTTGGGTTCTGCCTCCGAGGGCAGATCCGAGGAGGAGACGTGGGTTTTCCCTCTCCACCCACTGGGTGTCACTCCAAGGCTCATCTCCTCCCTGTTTCTAGAACCCTCTTAGCCCCTAAGTCACTCATTGGCTAAGTCAATTTATGTTTAATAATAAGTTCATTGATTAAGCAATTAATGTCTAGAAAATTCTGTTCTGTTGTGTCCCTCATTGGCTGATTCAAATAAGTTCCTCCTCTTGTATGTTATGATTGGTTATGTGTCACTCCTTATCATTTCCTTATTGGTTGTATCCTTGTACCTCCCATTCTCCTCCCCCTGTATAACTTCCCCCTGCAACGGCCAGTCGGCGCCATTCCATCACCACTCCTGAGCCTTTCCATAAGACTGGTTACCCGGGTTTTGCCCGGGGCAGAATGGCTCCCTGGGTTCCCTGTGCAGGTCACGTCCTGGCAGGACTCAGAGGATTCCAGCTCTCCGGTCACGTCCGGGGGCTGAGGCCATTCTATTAAGGCCAGGCTTTAGGTTGCTCCCTTCATGCCTTCCTGTTTCCCATGCTTGGGGCAGGGAAATAAAGACATGCAAAGAGAGCGCCTCCTTCGTCTTTCATCTCCGTCGCCGCAGCCCAACTTACTTGGCGAGCGTCCATGTGGGAGAACAGAAGCTATGTCGCCTCCCAGGCTCACCGGGCTGCCTGGGTAGACGTGGCACTATATGAGTTTCTAATGAGTCTGAAAGGCAGCAACATCCCAGACACAGAGGCTGCCTGCAAAAAGCCAGGCAAGTGTGAAACAGGTCCCTCTTTAAGACTTCAGGAGATTATATGCTGTTGTAGAAGCCCACTGTGCAATTACTTCACTTTCATCGTCACAGATGGCCACTGAAATCATTCTGTCTGATAGTGTTTGATGAAGCATTTAACATTTTGAATCACAGTGGACTAATACAATTCAGAATGAATCTTGAATGTTTTAACTGGATTAAATGTCTGGGAATTTTTTTGTCTCAATGTGCTATGCTTTTCTACTTTAAGAAAATCTCAAGCACTGTAAAGCCATAGTATTGAAAATGCTATTTGCTGCTGAAGATGCTATAGAATAATGAAAAGAATCCCACCTTTCCTTGGTGGCTCTGGCTGTTCCTTTCTCATCATAAAGTATGTATTAGCTCTTTCAGGCAGCTGAACAGCCCCATTGTCCTGGGCACAGAAAGGCATAAAATCACTGGCAATCACTTTGCCATTGTGTTTGGAGATTAAAGGACAGGACCTGACAAATGAGGTAGACCTTGAATCAGAAGAAGAGGTGCCATCAGATAATGCAGCTAAACAGTAAGTCTAGCACAGATTAGCTCTGACTGAATTCTTGGCCAGTCATTCCTCTGGCAACCTATTTGCCAAAGAAAGATCTTGATTTATCTTTCAGGTAGTATTGATTTTTATTTCTAATTCTGATTATTATTTTGTATTCAGTTTTAATTACAATTTGTGATGGTCTTATAAGCTTCCAGAAATGCTCAAAGAGCATATACAATGCTCGTAATCCAGAAAATTACCTTGATGTTTATTCCTGTAGTTCTCCTTACTCCCATCCTGCCACCTGAATAACCTCATCCTGGCAGCACATATTTGTATCAATATCAGTTTTCTAATGTAAAAAGCAGTGTATAAGGATTTATGGGAACGTCTGGGGATGACTCAACTCTTGGCTGCTGTCTCTGTAGCAGAAGGCTGTGGTTTCCATTTCCACCTCATGTACTAGGCTCATACGCAATGCTTGGCACTGCCTTTTGGTGACAGGGGGTGTTTCGCTGAGGAAGATGTCATCCTGAACATGACATGATGAACTCAGAGCTATTGTTTCTCCATCTGGCAATGAAAACCCCAAGGAATACTTCAGACAGCTTAGCTTAGGGCACGGCCAAACGTTCCCAAAATCACTGCTGTGGCAATGTGTATGTGAGATATTCAGTATATGACAACCACGTTTCTGCCTGAAGAGTTTTTGCAGTATCACTGCTGTATTGTTTTCTTCAGTGCACAGCATCTGTTGTGCCATTTGTAAAACACACACATTTCTATAAGCAGAGCAGACATTTTTCTTCTGTGCAAGCGGCAGGAGCTGTAGCAAGTCAGCTTTGCTGTTGCCTCTTCTTCCCACCTCTGGAGAGGTGTATCCCTCCTGTTGCTGAAGGGAAGAAGTCAGTTGTAGAAGTCAGTAAGTGGCATCACTGGAGCATTTAAATGTGTCTGCCAAGGGAAATACTGCAGCTGATTCCATATTTTTCAGTGATATGGGGACAGAAATTCTTTAATTATGGTGCATGATGGAGGCTCTTACAAGGGGCCAATATTGACAGTTTATAATTGTCTTTAGTAAAGGAGCTTGAGGTACCTAGGGAAAACAGAAGATTTTTGGCTCATTATGATATTCTGCATTCAATCTGAATTAAAAAAACTAAATTATCTTTCTGTTATCTGTGTCTGTCCATCTAACTCCATTACTCCAGCTTTTCTGAACTTCTCTGTCATCTTACAGATTTTTGCTCCTTTCCTTCCTCCCGTTGTCAGAGAAGGAAAGAAGAAAAGAAAGAAGGAAAGAAATAAATCTTTGAATTACTTTCTCCTTTTCCTTTTGGTTTGAAAAACATGGAAAATGCTTGTATGAGAACAGTGATAATAGCCAAGGACCAGACTTCAGCCTTGTGTTTTCATGCTTTTCCAGGGAATATGGTGATGATTATGAACTGATCTAGTCTCAGCCCATTAACAAGTTTGTTCTCATACAGAGAGCTGATAGCAGATTTCAGATAGATTTGGGGTTAGATACACACAAAGAATATGCTTCTGTTTGTTCTATTCTCTTTAGCCTGGATGCCACACTCTGAAGCACCAGCCTTGCTGTTATCACTGATGGACTTGCCTCTCTACACCACAAATCTAATCTTAAAGAGCAATTAAAAATGCAGGTATATTATGATATCCTATTATCCCTAGGCAGGGGTTGTCAGGATCCTACCAAGGATACCATCATGTTCTAAAGCCCTGGTACTCATAACCTCTCTGTGGTCACCTTGGAGAGATGAATCTTCTTCTCTGTCTGAGCTCAGAAATAACTCTTGATGGAATTTGGTGGGAAAACAGTTCTGAAAAGTATTTACAAGTGAGAATAAATATATTGCTTGGTACCGTGACAAATATCTTGCATCTTTACAGGTGGTCTGAATGTGCAAGTGAATTGGTTTGCAATTCTCATGACACCAAAACTAAGTTGAAAACCCTAAATTAAATTTTTCTTCCAGTCCACAGAAATAAGAGAGCATGCAAGAGAGTCTGATATGTGAGCAAAGTTGCCTATGAAATAGACTGCTCTCAGAGAATTTAAGTAGTTTTCTTCCTTAAGAAAAATATGGCAGTTAGATGCTCTGCTAAATATTTAGTGGCTTAAAACTCCAAGATCTGTGCAGAAATCTGGAAAGGAGCCATTTTGGAACATGATTTTTATCAACAGGGATTAGATAGAATGATCAAAACAAATCTGAAGTTTTAATAAACAGACAAGTTTCCATCTTCATTGCTTAGATTCCTATTTCCCTCTTAGTCAGGTAGTACTAAATGGCAGGTGGCAGGTGGGATTCTTGTTCTTCATTAGACTTTAATATCACTTCATATATATTTAAAATTTAGAACAGGTCTCATGAATTCAAATGAGATGCCACAGTCCACAGATAAAACTGCAATAACAGTTACACAGATTTTAGAAAATAGCCGACCCCAGGTGTTGACTCGTGAATATTTATACACATCAGTCATCAAGGAAGCAAAATACAATTTGGACCTGATCCTATTCCCAATAAAATGGACAAAAACCACCCAATACTAGAAACAATCCTTTAAAAGACATCTGAGAAAAAACCAACAATTTTTCCCCATGTGTATCTCCAAAAACAGGGTGGGTTTGAGGGATCAGAAAATGAAAACATGTTTTTGCTTTTTTTTATTTATTGAGATGGTACTTATTTTTAATCAGTTTGGAATATATTCTTATCTAAATGCATGTGAGCAAAGCAATTTTTCACATGCGAATTTTTTTAATTGTGTCACAATGTTTGAACTTAAGCATATATTATTTGTGTGATAAATTTCATGAATAAAAGCAATGTCTGTGACACCTATGAAAGGAAATACATAAAAACAATTTAAAGTCAGTAAAGATTTTATTTTAGTTTTATATTGCTGGAATACAGCGAAATGGATTTTTCTCACTTAAAAACACCCATTCATTCAAACTGGGCAAGTTTCTATTCCAAAAAATGATATTTGGAGTGTTGTAGGGAAGGGGGAAAAAAAAGAGTCTGTAACTGAAATGAGATGAATACAAACACCTGGTAAAGTATGAGCTCTAGGTCAGATTCTGACTTTATTTGCACCTTTGTACATACTAGGATATTTCCATTAAGTTACATTGTTAAAGATGTCTTTCATGACACTGAGACTGGGATCATTCACACGAATGCCTGACAAAGCAGAAGAGACAGTTTGACAGATCAGGAAAATAGGACCAAACTTAGACTTTATATAGAAATCACATTTTCACTCTTTCCTCAATTCTACATTTTCCTCCTGAAAACAAAACTCCATGAAGGAGGGAGACAGGCAAAAGGGAAGAGAAAATGCTTGTGGCAATAAAAATAACATAAATAAAGTCAGGAAACATGATTAATTGTTTAGAAAGACCCAAATCTGTTCCTTTTTTTCTAGTGACCATGGATGACGGGGGAAGTAGTGGATTCTATTCCTTTTCCCTGTAGTCCATCATTGTCCTGCATTGGCAGGTAAGGTTTTACCCCATGGTAATCAGTCTGGGAAGCCTTCTCTGTGTTCCAAGCTGAAGACTTGTACTGAGTTGCAGCATACTGTATACAAGTGCAGTAGCCAGCAAAAGCAAAAGATAGTAGCTTCTCATCTGTTTATTTCAATGTGACAGTTCTCTGGCAGTGGAGAACAAAAAAAAATTGATTATATGAGTTGAGAAGACCAGAGCTATGCACTCAGAGCTTTGTATGTGTTCAATAGCCTTTAACTTTCTAAATTGTGTCAACTTCAAAAACTGGCTACAGTTCCAGGAGCAATATTACTTGAATAAAACACATACATATAGGAAATTTTTTTTGCAAATATGGCAGAAGCGATACCTCAGTTCACAGTCACTTGTCTTGAGCACTTACTATATGAGAATTTTTTAGGAGCCTTTATGTATTTGTGATGNGCCATAGCCCCGCTACAGCAGCGTTAATGAAGACTTTGAATCCCAGATGATTTACAGAAAACACTTAAGGATGTTATTCCATTAGTTTTGCATTTAAAATATTTCACGGTTAATTAGGTAACAGAAACAATATCTGACTTTAGTGTTTAAATTTTAAGCTGGGTATAGTCACAGTGAAAAACCAATGCTTTGATGGAAAAAGAATTATCTTGGGAATATTTGTAATATGCAATAAGGCCAAAAAATAATTGTTAAAGTTCTGGTTTAAAGGAAATACAAGAATACATAAATAAAAATTCTTTCATAGGCAGGATTGAATGGGAATGTTAAGTAGGCTGCCCATCTGGCTATCTTGTAGGCAATTTTTCATTCTCTTTCATTTATTTTCATTAGATATCTTTTTAGCACAGAATACAGTTCTTTTGCTGAGCATAGTGTTGCGTGGGTAGGGGGAAATGTCCAGGTTACACATGACAGTGTCATTACTTTATTCAGTGCAACTGTGTAAGGAAGGGCAGCCAGTTTTCCTCACATGATGTCCAGACTGAAAATCAGGTGTGGGCAACTTGGCACTGATCCCACACTTGAGAAGGAATTGATATCAGCTGGAACAAGTGGCATAGAGAAGCAGAGGGTGGCTGCTTGCAATGTAAGACCATGACGGAGCCTCATCTGTCTTCGGCTATCAACGTAAAAACAGGCAGTGACAAACACCGTGGGGTGTCTTTACATCACCAGAGAATGTACTTTGTATCTGCTTAGTCACTGTAACTGCTAACAGAAGTCTGCAATATCTAGGGAAACAGCTTAGTGCATATTAATTTCTTGGAATCGCCCAAACTGAAGCAGAAAGTACAGTCAGCTTTCTATGGACTCAAGCAATTAAGGCAAATTTAAACAGATTAAACACATCTGTCTGTACTTAAGCAGAAAAGGGATTAAGACTTAAATGTAACAACATAACCCTTGTTCAGCTGTATGTCAGGCACAGTTTGGAGCTCTGTGCTGCATAAAGATTAAAATTCATGCAGAAGTATTGCTAAGAGAGGAATGACATTTTAATTCTTATCATCTAATTAATTAACAACTAAATATGACATAAAGACAGCATAAGAGAAGAAAAGGGTGTGAGTCATCTGATACCCTCACACTTTGTTGCCTGAAGGAGCATCATCCTTAGTTACAGTTTCATGACTCTGCACTGCTTGAGTTGAAAATTCACAGTGCACAAGGCTTATAATGGAACCTAGTGAAATTTGGTTCCCAAAATGAAATGGGGATGACAGAATGTGTGCCACGTTCAGATTAGCAACTCAGGTACAAAATAGTCCTTCAGAGAGACCACAATGTTCTGTGTGAAAATCTATTTGAAATGTACCAGCAGTACATTTCATCAAAACAGTGGTGCTGGAGACTGCTCTGTGCTCTAGACACAGAGCAGAGGTGTACTAATGAAGACAAGCTTTGCACTGTCCCCAGCAATGGGCTTTAGCTCTGATGCAGAATTATCACAAGTGGATCTAGAATAGATTTCTTTGCAGCAGCAGCATAACTCTGTTTGAGGGATCATCGGTGAGGGCAGGACGGCAGTGTGGATGTTTCATGAGTTTGGTCTGTATTGTTGAGGTTAGAAAGTACTGCATGGTTTGGAGCAGAGAAATCTAAGTATTAGCAAGCTGAGGGAGAAATTCCAATTTTTTCTGACTCTGTTACTAAACCTGGCAGCGTCTTAGCTGCCAAGAGGAATGATGTTATGTATAACATATATATAAGCACTCATGTCAGGGAAGCAGGTCGCACATAGACGATTTAATCCCTTGTCAGCCCCGTTGCTGCTGGCCCAGACTGGTGAGCACCGCTGGTTTCTCCCGCTGCTCGGCACAGCGGCCCTTCCAGCCGGGAACGGCCCTGGCATCGCTGCCGCTGCAGCGCTCCCGCAGGGCAGCGGCATCGCCCAGCCTCCCAAAACAACAACCTGCGGGAACAGACAGGGCGCAGTTTCCTGCTCCGGGAGGTGATTGCGGTGGCCAAGGTGATGGATGCAGTGGATGGATGATTGCGGTGGCCAAGGTGATGGATGCAGTGGATGGATGATTGCGGTGGCCAAGGTGATGGATGGCAGGAGCCGGGGCTGCGGAAGCGCGGGGCTGCCGCTCCCCCTCGCGGCCGCAGCCCCGCCGGCTCTGCTCCCGCTGCGGGAGCCGCTGCCCCGCTCCGGGGACACCCCGCGCTCGGGCTCCGTGCGCCTCCTTCTCCGTGATGACCAGCACGGGTGTTTTCAGCTTCTCTCCCAGCCCGCTTTCCCCCGGCCCTGCCTGACGGCAGCAGCAGGAGGCACGGAGAAAACCAAGCCGGTGCTCTTCAAGACCCGAATGCAGGAATTCGCCCTTATCTTGCGTGCTGAATAAACACTCTGAATAGCTTAATTACTGCCCGGTCACGTTCAGGGGATGCTTCAGCCCAGCAGATTAACTGTACTTCCCTTTCCTCTTCATCTTCTGCAGGCTCGTCTGCTGAGTGTTTTGATGGCATTGATCTGTTTTGCTCGCACCTATGTTAATCTGTTCTCCCAGCACCTTAACAGGCATACAGAAGCGATTTCAGATCATTGCCATGTTGGACTGTGGAAGCATATAAAACCTGCAGCGAATCCAAGAGCATTATGATAAGTGAGGTAGAGAAGTTTGTTGTCAAAATCTTAATCTGATAAAGTAGTTGTTACTTTGTACATTATTTAAATATGCATTTAAATTCGAAGGGCATCTAGATGTTCTTGGGAAAAACAAAGAAGGAAGAGTTCATAAACTAGCATATCAGAAATTCAGGTTAATTTAGTATGCATTCCTGTCTGTACATTTGGCCCTCAAGGGGAAACTATGAGATAATTTGATTTAAAGGGGGAAAAGAGACAGATATATATTTTTTTTGGTTCATGTTAAAGGCCAGGCATTAAAAGCATCCCAGGAGAGCATGGCATCCTGCAAAAGCCTATGGGAAGGCAGAGGGGGGAAAATTATAGAAAAATATGGGCAATACCCCAAGGGAGTATATATGAAGAAACAGCAGAAAATAAGGGCAAGTCAAACAAAAACACACGCAAAAATTTTAGGTGTTTTAAATTACTGTCAGCAACTGGTGTTTAGGATACTCTACATGCAGAAATTTTAAGTTTTCCATGTTTATCTGACCATTTATCCAGTTTTGACATGAACCTTAGTTACTCCTTGTGAAAATGACTTTTGTATCAATATAATAACTTACATTTATTTTATGGATTTAATTTTCTCCCTTTTTTTCCACAGTGACCAGGAGCTAGTGCTTTAAATAGCCTTGGCTCCAAAATACAGAAAGCTATCTTGATATTTCTTCAGCCCATGATCATCTCTGCATACCAGCTAGAAACTACAGAAGCACCATAAAGACAAGTTTTATAGAAAAATAGTATATTGAGTAAGGAGGAAGCCACGAAACCTCTGCCAGCCTGTGAATGTCTCCCTCTAGAGCTGTTCAAGAGTTCTGATGAAGCTGATGGAGGTGATTCTAGGTCAGCAGATGAGAGATTCCTTCTGAGACAAAGTAGATCCTTTCTCACTTTTCCCTCCACTCTGGTTTTCTGTCTACACCACAGGAAGGTGTTCTTGTACACACACGTTGTACCGAACACATGAAGGGAGAAATAGTTTTCATGGAATTCTAGGTAATTGTCTATAGAAGAAAGAAAATGAAGGGCTTTTGGATGAATGCCGTGCTGTACTATTACTCCGTTGTTTTTACCAGAATATTTTTATTCCTTGGTTGTCTTTGAAACTTTACAGAGTGTTCTTGGTGAAAAATCAAGGATGATTAAGGGAACAGATCAAAGCAAGCATATTTTTTCCAGAGTGAAGCATCCACAGTCCTTTGATAGTTTGTTAGTACATGTGTACATGCAGTTTTGGATGGCATGGCATTCAGATATTCTTCCCTTCAGTTTTACCAGTTTTCGGTTTATGAGTTTTTTAGTTTAACTAATGGCTTTTGTTAAATACAATGCTCTAAGTAGTAGATGATGTCTTTGTTATCTAGATGGCTAGAATAATGCCTAAAATTTAGTAGCAGTATAATTTCCTTCCCTACCTATCTCCAATTCAAATTCTATTTTTTGTGATATGTAACAATTTATGATAATTGCATTATAGTAATTTAAACTACAATTGCTTTAATCTCATGTAATGCAGATGCATCTAAGACAGTTTGAGTTACAAGTTTTGTTTTTTGATATTGAAAGTAATGGAAACTAAATTGTAAGGTTTTTTCATATTACTTTTATGGCCATGTAATGCTCTCTGTTAGATTAGTGTTATTTGAACTGTGCTTAGAATTTTATAAACTACCACTTAATATATAATTAACACAGTTATTTGTCTGAGTCCTCATAGTCATAGAAACTTGTGTTTAGGTTTTTATTTTGTCTGATAATAAAAAACATAGAAGAAAATATTAGGCTAAAGCCTGTATTTGTGATAAGAGATAGCTAATGTTTTCATCAAATTAATGTCCTGCTCCATAATTTTGGGTAAAAGACAGGTCTAGAAACTTTTGATAACCTCCCAGACTTGTGGCTTTAGAAATGCTCAGGGACCAGGGAAAATTATATGCTTTGATTTTGGAGACTACAGCTTCCAAACAGCTATCTGATTCCAAACCGAGACTGGGAGGGGAATATGGAAAACAAAGAGCCAGTTAGAAGCTGAACATGTTCTTTTTGTGTTTAAACAAACACAGAATATTAAGAAATGATTAAGAGAATTACTGCTAGAAGGATGAGTAATTTGGCCTTTCTGGCCTCTGCTAACTTACATGCCCCCTGGCAGGACTTGACACAGAACATGAAAAGTACACAAGAGGTCTCCACAGAGAGTTCGGTCTCCAGCATGTAACTCAGTACGCACACCAGCTGCCTTTTAGTGAGCATAATTATTTTTTCAGCCAGAAAATTCTGCATAACAATAATGTCATGGCAGATCTGTTGGGTTTGGGTTTCAATGAATGAACAAAAATAATTGTTTTCCATAATTAGTTTCCCTACCCAGCAGGTCGGTTGGTTGGTGTCAGTTTTTAGCAAATGTCATTCTGACCTATTGGTGTCTCGCTGCATTTGTGCAGCTGGAACACTGATGCAGGGATACATCAGGCACATTTTGGTTTCTCTCTGTAGCACCATGCAGCTCTTGCAGTAGTTACTGCTGGGTGGTCACTGGTCTTCCTCGGGGCATTTGGAGGCTGCAGCAGAGCTGTGAAGAGAGCCAGGACTCCAGCTAGGAGCCTTCTGCTGTGCTCAGGGAGAGGTGAGGATGTTGGTGCCCCATATTCCATCAGTATTAAGATGAAGTGAACAGGCAGCATTGCTTTAAACACAAGATATCCTCTCCTGCCTACCCTGGCTGCCACTCGGAATTCCTCCTGATGTTTGACCAAATTATTTGGATCTGTTCACCTTCCTACACTGATTTTTTCCCCCCAAGTTTTCTGTTGTTTTATGAAGCACATAGCTATGACAGTTGAACTTCAGAGCACTATGGGAGTTTACAGAAAATGAACCAGAGGGTTTTTTTGTTTTGTGTTTAGAAAATTGTTTAAATTTTTAAAATAATACCATGACCTTCTGGGCATAAGTCACTATTTTTTAATGCCTAAGGGGGAAAATAATGAATTGATTTGTGTACATAAAGGAAATACTAGTGACCAGAAGTACATCCTGTATGAGGTACATAGCTAGATATATGGGAAATGAGCCACAAATTTTAGAAAAGTATTGCATATATTTTATGCTAATTATTTGCACAGATATTATTCCATCAGAGACTAATTAACTAATATCCTCAACTTATGCTCAGCACTCCTGATATCACTATATAAGATTTCCTGTCAAGAGACTGATTGTTACTCTTTTTTTATGAAGAAAAAATATCAGAAAAAAGAATCCTACATAATGTAATCACAGGTGCTGAGGTCAAACACCTGCAACATGACAGACAAAGAAGGAGATCTGATATCTTTCTAATAAAGAGATAACCATCTTGTTTCCTTTCAAGGTAGATCATTTATTCATTACACAAAATTTAGCGAGTCCAGTAGTGACTTGTTTCTTAGTCAGTCAACTACAAATTGAGTTGGTTTTAACCATATTATTTTTTTATGCAAAATGGCAACAGATATTGTAACAAATATTCCAGCATCACATAGTTTTGTACCAAAGCCCAAAGCATTTTGAACCATTTTTCAGATTAGTTTGTAACATGTTCTTTCTTCCACTGGAGGAGTCAGAGGGTTCAGGATGACTGAGTGTCTTCTGGGGCAGCCCATTGAAAAGTGAAGGAAAATGACGAGATTTTAACTTAATAGTCTGAAATAATTGTGGTGTCCACCACAATAAATCAATTCCTGCCATCTGATTCTATTGAAAAAAAGAACTGTACTCGAGAAGGTTTGTAATACATCACAGCTCCCCTGCTGGGGATGACCCCAGCTGATGCAGAGCATGCAATTTTGGGAAAGATCTGATTGCAAAATGTTCAAGTAGCCTTGTACAGACAGCTGCCACAGTAGGCTTTGCCAGTGTAAAGGGACAAAAGAATCAAGGTTTCTTCATTCATATGCCTTGTAATCTCAATGTATAAATATAGCTGTAGCATATGTGTGTCTTTTCATTATTACCACTCACTTATACCATTGCTACCTATTATGCTCTGTGAGGTTTTTATCCTCTCTAAGCCTTTTATTCTCTCTGTGACTTTGCAAATGTACTTGACAATGCTTTGAAGATTAATCCTATAATTAAAGGACATAGTTAAATAATGAAATTCTGGCTTGCTTATATTGAAGAGACATGTACAATCTTCAACCATTAAATTGCATCTAAAAGCATGTTTCACTTAAAGAAACAAAGTGCCAGCAAATATTTTCAAAAGAAGGATTTACTGATTCATTACATATCAGGTAAGCATGAATATCGTATATTAAGCATTGTCTGGAATACACTTCATTTAAGGTGTAATGTTTAATTCATCTCTACTATTTTTGTATGGCAATGGAGACACCTCTCCTTGTTATTAAACAGAAAAGGCTTCATTTTCCCAGTACATCAGAGTAAGAAACCACAATTGATTGAAGAGGCAGTGATATGTGCTGAATCAAAATCTAAATACCCTACAGCACAAATTACTCCAATCCCTATTTGATGCATTGTCTGCCTATAGACAAGCAGGTCATAAGCTCATTCAAGTCCTGTTTCTTCAGTTCCCAATTTGCTCTGATACCTGCCTTTATCTGAGGAAGCTGTCCCACATCTCCTGCCATAACAAAGTCATCCTGCTGGCTGAGCAATAATAGACTAAGCAATCCAGCCTGCTGCCAGAATTCAGCAAGGCACAGATGGAAGTTACAGTCATCAGATGTTTGAGCAGCAGAATACCCTGCTTGTCCTCATTTCTATTGAAGTGTTTCACCTGGGGGATTACTTTATCCGCTTGATCTTTCAGTTTTGGCTTGAAACGGAACCCTGGTGATGACTTTTTATAGTTAATGGTCCATCTAGGTTTGCTAGGACTTTCCTTAACTTGCAGCCATGGGAAAAAGAAATTATGTGTTAAACTCAAAATATTAATTCTGTCCTTTTTTTTTTTTTTTTTTTTAAGATAAGACGATTCATCTGGTAGAGTTCTATAGGAGTACTGAGCGAAATAGTGTCTATCCTGTGAGTATAACCCTGAGGGTCGAATGGACTGAATCCTAACAAATGTTTCACTGACTACCAAAATACCTGCAGGAAGCATGACCTCATTGAGTTACTGAGCAGCACATGCAATTTTGATTAAAGTCAGCAATATCATATGCATTACTTAAAAAAGGTTGAAAAACATACTGTAATGTACCAACTGTGCACAGGCTGTACAGGGTAAAGGGGAATTTTGGGCAAATGCAGGGGAGGGAGAAGAAACAGTGGAAAGGGTTTGATGGAAAGGGTTTTACTGACTGAGGCCTTGATTGGAGAGGAGGGGATCAGGAGAGAGTTTATAAGCTGTGGCAGGTAAAGCTGGTCAATGACCCAAGGAATATGGGCCCTGCCCAAAAGGTCTTGGCCTCAATATAGCTCAGAGAGCCAACACTGCTGAGCTATTTCAGTCATATAAACTGTCCCGTGCAGATCTCTCTACCTCTTTCTTTCTCATTCTCATCCTGGAAGAAAAAGCACTATTTTAGGTGCCCTATGTGATCTTTTTGCTTTTGTCAGTCACTGCTGCCAGGGAGAATAAAGAATTGAGAAGCAGTGTCCTTTCTATGGAAAAGGAAGCAACAATCCTGTAATCTCTATTTGAAATCTATTGGTAACTGGAAATAGAAATTGGGTGGTCTTTCTCTTAGAGTTTAGGGAAAGGTGCTGGACTGCCAAGATTTACTCTTGGTACTAGTGTTTGTTCTCCTGGGTTTCTTCTGAAAAAATTCCTGTTATTTTAAACTCCACTTTCTCACTTCCTAATTACTACTCTTGGGTCAGGTTGTAGCCTGGTTTGTTATTTGGAAAGCTATAGGTATAAGATTTCTTAAAAGCTGTCAGAGGCTGAAAAGTATAGAAACAGTTACAGTGGGAAACATTTGACAAGAACAGTGTTAAAGTCTGTTCTTAAGGGTCAGCCCTTGTGATATCCCAGGGTAATGAGATTCTGTCAAAGCATAAGCCTTCTAGGAACTTACTTTAATGTCTATATTCATTTATATATATTAAATATATATACATACATATCCGTAATTTTTCTTTTTTTAATCTTTGTGCATCTTTAGAACAGAGTATGAAGGGAAGGAGCGGGGACAGGCAGGGATCACCCTATTTAATCCCAGTGGAGTCTATGTTTTATGCAGAAAGAGGGTAGTAACAAAAGAGCTAATTTAAATGAGAGTAGCAAACCCACACCAGTTGAAGTACATTGTACTGAGGACAATTTTTAGGAGATTCTGTGACCTTTGTAAATAATTGCTCCTCATTGCTGAAAATCCAGGTGAAACACAGAACAACCTGCAGCACAGGAAGCAGCAATCAGTGCTTTTTCCTTCCTTCCTGTGTCAACATTAAACTTTCCATTATTTTTGGTCTCTCTTGTCATAACTTCAAGTATGGCTGGTGCCATTCCTGCTTACTGAAAACTGGCACAGCTAAGTCACCAAAGCTCCTGTTGATTCATCCACAGTGTACATGTACACATACCTGTGTATGAATGTAGAGCCTGATTCTAAAAGAAGGGGTTATTCTGAGGATCTTTTAATACAAAATTTAAAAATTACTTGTCTTCTATCTCTCAATTAATTTTTTTAAAGATGAAGCAGTACATAATCTGCCAAAGTTTTGTTTCTTAAAACATTTGCATTTTAGATATTAACCATGGAGCTCTTTCTATGCAGCCATTGCAGTATGTGCTCATACCTTGTTTTGAACCCTAGCACTGGTTTTTAATTGTTCTCCTTTCCTGCATTTGTGCTATTAAAACAGAAAACTTGAGATGCAAATGACTCTTAGAGCTGGTACAAAATTATTCATGGGACAAGTATGCAATTGTGACTGCCAAGCATAAATATTGCAAAAATCTTGGTTTTAAAGCATGTGCATGAGGCTACAAATACAGCAATTCATTTTCTTAAAACTAACTGCCTACCTGAAGATTGTGGTTGTACAAATAGCTCCATACCATGGAAATGACAAGACAGGAGCAGGATGTTCCAGTGTTAAAAATGTGCCCAACAAATTATAAATGATTTAGAGGGCAAATTCAACAAAGTGGCTCTTTGTACAGACATGAAGTGACAATGTTAGAAATGAGGAAGCATTCAAACATTTAGAATTTAATAGGACCTGTCTGAAAGACCAAAGAATAAAAGCTGTATGAGTGCTGAAAATTCTGTTTGTATGTCTGTATGCAAATAATTCCTGATGTAGATGTTTAGCTTGCCCTTAGGCATTTTGAAACATGTATGTGCCTTATGTTGCATCCAGATACCCTGACTGCAAGCAGCAGCTGAATGATACTGCTGCCACCAGTTCCACATCCTCCTGTCCTCGTGCAGTCCCTAAAGCGTAACTGCGAGCCCTAATCCTGCTCAGACTTTCAAGCAGCCCAGTGTTTGTGTACCAATGAAGACATGGGATGGAATGCTTTAAAGGAGAAAAGATCTATTTGGATATGCAATTATTTATTTTATGTTTATTCATGGCTCCGACTTCTTAAGTTGATCCAAAGGATTGCTGTTTAAATTATGTAGCACTATAAACCTGTTTAAATCTTTTGCTCAAGAATACATAAATAGTAAAATACATTGCTGGCATATTCTGATCTCATCATCATAAACACTCTTCTTTGCGTCAGGAAATTATTTGCAGATTTTTATTTGAGAACAGGTTTTGACTAATGTAAAGCTGGCTGCCCAAGTTTTAGTGTCTTCTAACCTGCTAAAAAACTTGGGTAAGCACCAGACTTCAAGCTTGTCACCGTGGTGGCATTGTAGCTGCTTAGAGGCCAAAGTACATTTCTTTAGACTAGAGTGTCCTCAGTGTTTCTTTAATGTCAGTGACTTCACAAGTGGCATAACGGAGGTGGTAAACCCAGAGCCACTTTTAACAGAATATTAACCTACTCTTGCAAGGTCTTTGAACAGGTTAAAGCAGAATTAGAAACTCTCCAGGTTTCCCTGAAAATACTGTCTCTGTTGAGAAGATGATTTTAAACCTAAATCAGATATGAGAGTAATATAAGGAAGAAATAGAAGAAGGTTAAGATCTAGTCAACACCTAATTCTAACAAACGTGTGTGATGGGTTGAGCCTGAGCTGATGGACAGCTCGTTTGACCAGTGGCACTTTTCAAAATTTCCATATATAAAGGCTGGAGGGACAGAAAGTTGCTCTCTCTTTGGGGCTAACGTTCCAGCAGGAGGGGCGGGGGGGAAATGGCGGCCGAGGTTTTCGCTCCTTGGAGCGGCCTCGAGCCTCTTCCCTCCCCCGGTGCCGGGGACACGGCCCCGGGATGCCGGCGGGACGATCTCCTCAGAGCCCGGCAGCTGAGAAACGACTGTGTTCGCTGCAAGTAGCTGCAACATCCAGCCAGGGCTTCTGAGAACTGCCCCCTCCCCCCCCACCACGTGGCTGCCGGGATCCGAGANTTAAAATTGTGAATACTGACTTAAGAATTATGTGATGTTATCCTTTGTGCCGATTTGGGGAAGAAGAAAGGAGGAGGGGGGTGTGAGTGAAAAGAGGGATTTTGCTTTGATTTTCTTATTATTTTCTTTTCTCTTTTAATTCTGTTAATAAACTTTTCATTTTCTTGATAAGTTTGAGCCTGTTTTGCATTCCTCCCAATCTCCTATCTCACAAAAGATACAGAGGTGAACTGAACCACTACACAAAATTGTGGTTTCCGCCCGGTTTTGATTCCAAACCCCTACAACGTGTTAAAAATAAATTCAGTCTTATCATTTCTGTCAGAGTTTAGAAGGTAGAAACTATTGTGTTTAGAATCTGTAACCAGATATATGAGGGCAACCTGTAAAGCACTATCTCCCCTGAGGTCACGGGAATGACTTGGAGTCAATATCCTCCTCTGATAAACGGTATGAGAAGACTTGATTTTTAGGTGCTTGAGTAGTTCTGGCTTCATATACTGCCAAGATTTTTATTCCTTCTAAACTGGGTTAAGAAAAATCAGCTTCTCTGTCATTTTTCAAAACCTTTATCTTAGGCCTCATAATTACTGAAACTGAGTTAGTAACTTGGCATAGCCTGCTTTTGTTAATCAGAGCTCAAGGACTAAATCATTGCAATTTAGACATATGTGGAAATAGAAGACACACCTGAAGTCCTCTAATGACTAGTTGTGATAGACAGCCTTATAAAGCCCGAATAATATTTTGATTATTCAGTTCTCATGGCTCTGATTTTTCTGAGTATTGGGCTATCAGTTAGTGAAATCATAAAACCTCATATTTTGATCAGGGAAAAATTGTATATGAAACTGAAAAGAAGCATCATCAGTTCTTTCACTACTCTGCTGTAGGTAGGGATATCTCTGTTGAATGTCTTCCACAGCAGCCTATAATTAAATATTTGCTTTATTCAATAGATGACAAAATGACAGCTGGGAGTGGGTAAAAAATGCTGGGAATTCCAGATGGGATCTGAAGATCATGAAATTGCGGAGAATATATTGCAGAAGAAAAATCTTTTCTGTTTGTGTTTCAGATTTTGTATTTAGTGCTAAGTTCAGCATCATGCAAATTGACTCTGACAGAGGCATGAGCCAGAGTTCTTCAATTCCATAGAAATATTTTCCTTGCTTTCATTACACTTTTGATCCCTCCTAAATGTATAATGTCTGTGGCCAGAACTGTCACAAGTGTCAACAATTGTTGCTGGTATTATCTATTACTCTGGAAGCCTGATTATGGCACTCATTTGGTCTCTGTTATGCCACGAACTAGGCATGTCAGTTAATTAGTTATCAGCTGCTGGTTTTTCTTTTGTACAATGTGTTTATTTACCATGAAAAAAATTAGATTATTTGTTTAGATTAATTAGTTAAGTGTACCTAGAATAAAGTGGCATGGGGGAGTAATTTGAGATCATTCTGCTAATTGCTTAGTGGCTAATGGGAGGTTGAACTCCAAAATTATTTCTGCTTGAAACTTCTGCAAAGAAACAAAAATCATGGAGTAAATAACTGAGTTCACTCTCTGCCTCTGATTTTCATTTTGTCTTTTTTTTCAATGGAGCTGCATTCAAAAAAGGTTTGTTTGTTTTTTAATTCAGAAATCTATATTTATTTATATAGATAAAATTCTGATGACATACCTAGTGTAATAATGTTAAATTTAACGTAATAGGTGGCACCCATTAAGTGTGTCCGAAGAAATTCGTATTTCTGGTCTCCTGATTTACAGAGGATATGTTAATGTTCACCATCTTATTATTGAGAGTTTAAAAATTCTGTTCTTGGTATACATTGGAGTCATTCACAAAAAGCAGCTTATCTGTGTGTATCTACCTCTTTTCACAGTCAGGAAGATGGATCTATATTTGAGAGATCCAGTCTGTGTGGTTTTTGGCTGCTAATTGCAAAATCATAAGCTTAGAAATTGGATTTTAGTGCAGTTCTGTTTGAACAAACTCAGTGAATTCAGAGCAACTGTGAGCTCAGATGCAACTGGGCATTACCTATAGCTGATGAGTAAAACAGCAAAAAGGCTATTGAGACAGGGTTATAGGGGCTGAGTTTTGCTTTCACAGGAACTTTAACGGCTTAGCAGAAATACCCCTAAAATTATCAGTTAAAGCCCTCATCAAAAGCTCATCACTCAGTGAATAAAGCCTTCCGAGCATGTTGGACACCTGCCCCATCTCTGAAGTTCTCCTGTTTTCAGGGGACATCACAGCCCCTTAGCACTGAGCAAGGGGCAAAGTACCTGGGAGTACTTTCATGCCAAGGTTCTCAGTGTCATGTGATGGAGCCTTAGTTTACCACTGTGGGTTCCTGCATTTTAGTCAATGTTTACAATTAATGTTTGTTTTAATGGCCCCTTTCTTAAAGGGTTTTTTTAAGAGCTGCCCAGGAGCACTCATTTTACGTATTAAAAAAAGCAGGCATTCAGAATGAAAAGTGATCAACCCCCTTTGATTTAATACAGTTACCTTATGGAGCATGAGCAGCTAAAGAGATCCATCAGCTCTTACCAGAATTTGGTCATTAACCCTTGCAGGCCAGACTGAGCAGTGCTGCTGCACCCTGTGCTGAGCACTTCAGTCCCAGGAACAAGGGACAGGTCCAGCACTGCAAACACATGCCAGGCTGTGGCCCTGCTCAGAATGCAAAGCCAGGCACACACCGCAGAAAAATAAAGGAAATGGGGGTCAAAATGGATCCAGGTACAGTAAAATGGCTTTTCTACAATTTGTCTCACTGGTAATTACATTCAACTATTCTTCACTAAAATTATATTTAGTACAGTCCTCACCCTTCCAAGCATGGATAGAAGGTTTGTGAGCATAGCTGATCTAAAGGTTTATAAAATCTTCTGATTTCATGTGATTCTATGGTAAAAGACTCGATGAACATGAGAGCAGCATGCAAAATGAGAGTGGAATATTCCACAGATAATTATTGTTCTGTGGTCCTTTCAGTTCTAGATTACCATGTTTAAATGTGTTCTGGTCTAGTAGAGAATTAAATCTGTTACTAGTGCTGTTGTTTCAGAAGGTTTTTCATGAATCCTTCATACCTTTTTCTAAGTCAAACATGGTGCTGTATGATCTATTGCCCAGTTCAATATTTTACATTAAAGTGGGAAGCACCTATAAGCATGTAAATTTTTTTTTCTAAAATATAAGCCAGAAGGGAATGAAAGGCCAACGTAAATGAAATTCTATAGACTTAAGAATGTTTTTCAGTATAAATCGTAACTAACAATGAGGATCTCATTGGCTCTCTGGGAATGCTCAGACAACATCCTTACCAAGCACACTCAATATGACCTACAGTTAAAGGATTTCTGCTCATGATTAAAGCAATTAAAAATGCTTAGTTACAACTAAAAGAAGCTAAAAGTCAATCTAAATATTTTTGGACCCATAAAAAACATTATTCTGACTCCTGTTAAATTCTGCAGGAATCTGATGTTTCTAGAGGGCTAGAAGAAAGAAATTTAACTTCAGAGAAGGTCTGAAAATTTCCCACTACCAAGCTGAGGAGAAAATAGAACTCTAATGCAAATGTATGTGTCATAAGAGATTGAGTACCCATGAAATGAAGCTGCTTGCAAGAAAATACTATTATGGCATTAAACCAGTGAAAAAAAAAAGTAGAAGAGAGGGTTACTAAGGGTTGTGAAAAGTCACATAATCCATCTCTCTGCCTGAAGGAAGGCTAGAAGAATAGTGCCTTTAAAGCAAACCTTGAGGCACTGTGCTTCACAGCTCCACTGAAGCTAGTTAGGCAAAAAAAATTAGGCCTTTCTGATTCCAGAAAGCAAGACTTGCCACCTCTTCCTCAGCTTTTTGACATGGATGGTGGCACATCTGTTTCTCCATGCTGGCAGGCAGCTGAAGAGGGTCACGGGAAAGATGAGAGAGCCACAATATCTGGTCACAGACAAGTAACCTTGTGCACCACCACTGTAGCTTCAGTGGCAGAAGAGGAGGCAAATTTGCCCTTCTGCCTCTCAAATCAGTCACTGCATTAGCCCTTCCCAATTGTCTTTCATGATTATATATTCTACCTCAGTTTATCTATGGCTTTGCATTAGTACTTGTGGTTTCCTTGTAAGCAGCCTGGGGAGAATGGAAGACATGTCTCAAATATTCCATATTTACACCCAATTCTTAATCCCGCCATTATCCTTTCAAGAGAGGTATTGGGGTAATATTTTTTTTGTCTTTCTTTACTTCCCTATTTTCCTCTTTAGAAATGTCACTGCCAAAAATATCTAATGCCATGGTATGCAAATACAAGGAAAAAAGAAATCAATTTTTGCACTTTGAAGAATTCTTGAGAGCAGCAGAGATGGTGAGGAGGATAAAAAAGATGGGCAGACCAAGATAAAACAGCGGCTATTTTCCAGTCGGAGGAGCCTCTGAGCTTAGCTGGTAATAGAGACTAAAGTCAAGACATGCTTCTAATAATGCCAGGATTAACTCACCATAATTATATCTTACAGTAATGCTACTTTGTCATCGCGGCACAGCTATAAATAGAATGTCATCAGTTCACATTTCCCAATAAACTCAATACATTCTGAAACAAGGTTATAAAATCTGTGATTCCAAACAATGACACACAGCAGCTTCTATTTAGCACAGAAACCCCTCTTAATAAATGCAGTATTAGGAGTTGATTTTATTTCAGAAGAGAGACTGAATTTTCTTCTGAAATGATAATTTATATATTTCCAGTATATCTGGGTCAGTGCAGTTGTTTGGTGCATGTGGAGAACTGACTTCTGTGTACATTATCCTGTGATGAAAGAAGAAATCGACTGCATAGCACTGAAGTCTTTTCACTATTTCACCTCCTTCCATCAGGTAACTTTCCAAAATCTGCCTGGGCAAACTGCATAGAAAGCAATGTCTCGTTTGCACTTAAGTAATTTTACTAAGGCCAAAAGGAGGGCTTAAAGGGCCGCTCAGCAATCATAGGAATTTATTCAAGCAGGATCTAAATGCAAATGTCTGAACTTGTTGAACATATTCAGTTCTGGAACGCTAGTTAAGATCCATAAGTATCAAATATACTTTGCATTTGTAGTAAAAGACCAGGGTTTCCTTTCGCCGGTTATAATCTGCATCTAGTGATTTAAGAGGAAGCTGCAAATATTTGCAAAGTTGAGATGTTAATTATTTCACTGTTTCTCTTCAGCTTCTCTGATTCAACTCACTGAGTCATGAAGTGTTGAGGTTCTTAGTAAACACAGACTGTGTGAACCAAAAAGGACAACAGACATTAGAAGAGCTGGGTGGCAGGGTTCAACCTTTTCTTAAAGGAAGGAAAAGGCCCATAAAAAGAGTAGATAGACAAGGCAAAGTAAACAAACGTAATAAAAGTAGGGAAGAAAGGCACACTTCCTCTTTCCAGGTTGAGACAAGGTCCTTGTTTAGACAGGAGGAACTGATGAAGCATAGGTAGAGTAGCTTCTGTTAGATGCTTCCCTCATGCAGGTACCATTTGAAAGCTGAATCAGATTGAGCTTGGGTTTGCAGGTGATTTGGACAGGTTTTGTTTTGCCCTCAGCTGAGGGATACAGCCAAGCTGCTGCATGCCTGGTGGTGACTACTGATGGCATAAACAACCACAAATTAGTGTGTACACGAAATGCAATATTCCTCCAAAAAAACCCCCCCAATATTTCCCAGAGTTACTGCAGCTTTCTCAGAGATCTGACAGAAGCAATTCTTCAGGATCTTAGTAAACCCCAGTGTTCTTGCAAAGGCCATCTCATGGGGTATCTGATTCCAGGACCCATTTGATCCTGAACCCCCTAGATCTTTCAGAGAGCTACAGAGCTGGAAACCCATTTATAACCTATTCATTCGGAATTGCCGTACTCAGCTGCACTGACATCAAAGTAAATTGGCAAATTAGCCATGCAGTGTTCTCACACGTGGGCCACTTAGGGAAATAAGGTGGCCTTGCTCAGCAGGCTCCCAGAAGCTGCCACTCTGGTCTGCTGAAAGTAATTTAGATGTATTGTGTTTCTGGGTCGTCCTCATTCTCCTGTTCCCGAAAGGCAGGAGTGCTAGTGGAAAATTTTTAAAACCTGATATTTTTGAAGGTGACTTGAGACATCAAAACCACTTTGTTGCCAAGCTGCTGGGCTGCTTGCTTCTCCAAGGAAGTCAGCAGAGAGTAATGCTATAGAATAAACAGCAGCTCAGCATAACCATCACCTGAAATGGATGATATATATGGAGGATAAATGCTTAAGCATATAGGTCATAAAATCCTAATATTCAAACTGAGATCAATAGAAACAGAGCAGTAAAGAGAGAACCGTGGACAAAGGTGTAAGTGAAGAGATGGATCCTGTTAGTAATTTCTGACTCTAATCTACCTGTCCCTGGGTTGTCACTTGGTATGAATATGCACATTGCTTCATTTATTGTCAATATATAATGTGTAACATTTTTTATTATATTGCATAAGTGATGTCCCTGTTATGGCTGTACTGCATCTCAGTAACAAATTCACTACTTTAGAATTCCTGCTTGGATTTCACATTGAAGTTTGTCAGCTACAAGATTTTCCCTTCATTCAGTTTGTCATCAGTGAAAATTAACTTTCTTGTGTGCTGCTCTTATCGCTTTTAGACAAAGAGAAGCTGTGTTTGGTGACTCACTAAAAGGAAATGAACATTCCTTCTTACTGTAAGGTGAGATTGGTGACAGTAAATCCTCCCATGACCTTAGTCAGCTGTCATTTGCTAGGCAATTCCCATATGTCTGAAGAGCTGTGATGTAGCCTATGGTTATCTAAAATAAGCTTAGAAAAGGTTGTGTGAAAACAGTAACTGTTTTTTAGGTCTTCTCTTGTATGTATGAAAGCTGCTGGGGATTTATTCCATATTTTTCAGAATTCTGTCTATTCAAACTAACATATTAAAATTAGGTTTCATTAAAAAAGTGGTAGACTTCCAAAAATTTTGAAAACTCACAGCCCCCATTGAGGTAATTGAAAACTTTGGGGCACCAAACTTTACAAAAAGATGAGAACTGTGTTTGAGCTGTAGCAAAAAGGTGCTCCAGAAACTTAATTATTGCCCAACTACTTAAGAAATTCCTAACAGAAGCAGTCTGTGCCAGAAGACCCTGTTCTGTCATACACTTCAGCTGGTGCTGTAGATTGTATTTAAGCAAGTGGTCATTTAAAATTTATTCAGACTATCCAAAAGAAGTGACTCACAGAGTCACAGTCATTCTTAACGCACTGGATCTGCAAAGCTCCTGTCAGATGGGACATGGCTGAGAGGTATTGGACACTCCAGGAGTCCTTTCAGGACACATTAACAAACCCATTTTTGCATTTCTGTCATCATATCAAGATAAGTTTGGCTCACTCTCTTTGGAAAGATCTAATGTCACAAAATCCTGGGTCTGGAAAATCTTCATGACTTTCATATTTTTGGCAGCTACCTTTTAAGAGCAGTTAGGGTTCATTCCCTAAATATTTTTCAGATACCAAGACATGTTTTGTGGAAAGTTACTGTAGAAATGCAACAGCTTTGATTTCTGAGAAGCTATTCTATTAAGGTTAATGACAACAGCTAGCTGTTTTTTTGGTTCCATAAATTAGCCAAACTAGAGGGCAGGGGGTTAAAACCAAACAAATTTTCAAAGAGTCCATTTTGGTTTAAACCAAAATGTGAGGAAATTGTGTATGAGAGTTACAAAAAGGCAAAACTTCATCTCTGTTGTCCTTGTATTCCAGAGGAGGCACTGGGGAGAAACAGCTTGTTGAGCATTCCTGTCCATCCACTGTGTAACCGCCTAAGGATGCATTGCAAGGGAGCAGCAACGGCTTGGAGCATTTCTCTAAGGGAGGTCCCATGCCTCCCATGACTAAGCTGGGAAACTACTCCTAAACTATTCACAACTTTAAAAGTGGTTTTGAAATAAAGAGGATGAGTAAATGAAGACAGAATAGGAAGTTATTTGTACCACTTACGTTTTTGGCTGAAGTCAATACAAAAGGACTGGTGGGTATTAGTGGAAAGTAGGTGATAGGAGCTACTCTGCTTGAGTAATTTTAAGTGTTCAATTTGTTTGTAAATATTAGATGTTCAATTTTTTTTTTCTAGTTTAGTTCAGCATTATCCCTGATATATGCTTAATTCACAGTCCAAAAAGTCAAAGGAAAGTTTTGTGGTGCCTCAACTGTTGGTCAAGCAGCCTGTGTACTTTTATTAAATTCAGATTTAAAAGACAACTATTTGCAAACGCCAGACTAGTTCTTTCATCTATTTGGATAATAATTTTAGAGGGTAATAATTGGAGGAGGTGTTAATTTGTAGACATTTCCCATTATCTCCAACTGTGCAAAAGCATCTGTTTTATCAAGGTTTCTATATAATATAAGAATTTACAGAATAATAATATCAATATTGCTTCAGCATAATTCACTTGTTTAGTTCAGAGTTAGTACAGAGGAGTATGGAGTTACTGCAGGTAATTTAAGCCAAGCCACCCCTCATGCTGTTCTGTAGCAAGCACTGGTACAGCAATTCAAACTGTGCAGATGTACCACACTATACTGCAGTGCCTCTTAGCCTGAAATGTTCACTGATAAATTCAGTGCCCAAAGGAGTGCAGCAATAGGCAGTGGGAGTAAGAGGTAAAAAGTTACATGCCCCCTTCTCTTTATTCATTTACTAAAAATTCAAAAATATTGATCCTAGAGAAGAAATGTAGCTGTTTAGCACAAGCATTCATTTGGCTCATGTTGCTGTTGAGCCCTAAATACTTTCAGAACATTTGAAAAGCAGTGGTTTCTCCTTTTGTTTACTTCACACCAGTGCTGCTTAGTAAGAGCTCGATCAGATCTAAGCTCTCTGTCTCTACCACAGCATTCCAGGCCTCAGCTCTTAATAGATATGCTTATAAATGTATATGCTAAAGCAAGCATATGGCTTTGCAAATCAGGGAAGATTTTGTTTAGTAATGGAATTTTATTTAGATTGCTCATTAATTCTTTAAATCAGCTTTTGGTTACAAGTATTTGCTTAAGTTTATGCAACACAAATTGCATACAACTACAACTCAAATTATTTCTGATGAATAATGTATTTGAACAAATATAGGCCTTTAATGTATTTGCAGATCATTTGTAGTCAACTCATAATTTTTATGTCTGAGCTCATTTTTTCAAGTTGTTTACTCGTTTAGGTTAGAAGTGGGATTTCATATGTCTCCGAGTGTTTGCTATGTAATTTTCAAAGTGTATGATTTACTGCTTGAGGTGCTTTTTTCCATCTCCTTGAAAATCTCTGGGAGTCCACCTGCCTAATGGCATCCTGAAACATTTATTGTGTTTGAGTTTACTGTGCAGGTAATGGAAACAGAAGCGCAAACTGATGAAAAACATTTCTCTGCTTCTTGTGCAAATATTGAATTCATGCAATGGTTGTGCTATCATCTAATAAACTCTTTTGCATTCCTCCTATGTGAAAATGTATGTGTCCAAATATTCATAGCTAAATAGAATCATAGTATGCATGGATTAGCATAATTCACATTAAAGCAGTAGAATAAACCTTGAGAAATATTTCAAGAGGAAATAATTTTGTTGCCAAGTCATGTTTTCTGAAGCAGAAATGTTTCTTTCAGATCAGTTTCTGAGCACCTGCTGGAAGTGCTGCTGTTCCTGGACCCCAGTGTCCTGCTCAGCCTCACACTGGCCCTTCAGAGCTGGCGTGGACTCAGGTACTTCTCACTTCTTTTAAGTGATCCATTCCTAATCGTGGTAGCTTAAGTTTCTGCTCACCACTCAACTCCTTGCTGGTCATTCAGTGACCTGGAGACTCCAGTCACACTTGTGCTTTGAAAGGGACAGCTCAGGGATGACAAGCCCATGAAAATGAAAATGAAATGTTTTTTTTCTGTGTCATTGCTTTTCCTGGGTGACAGGATTTGCACAGCAGCTCTGCGGCCAAAGGGCTGCTTGTCCTCCTCAAGAGGGAGATTTGCCATTCCTGCAGCCCTTTCCCAGCAGGGGAGCCCCTGGCTGTGCCCCAGTGGGGCTCGCCCTCTTGGAGACTTCAGACATTTGCAGGAGATGTTGAAGCACACTGCTCGGGCCTCTCAGAGTTGGCAGTGTAAGGGAAGAGGGAACAGCGTGCTCTGGCTGGGAAGTGACACTTACACCTGGTGTGTGTGTGTGCAAATGGTGCTGGAACAGGGGCATTTCTGCATTTGTCCATTTGAGTCCACGAGTGCCAGGCAAATAAATGCCTTAGAGCAGGAGCAGCAATGAATAGAGTACATGCTTTGTCCCAAAGGGAGAGCAACTTGCAGTGAGGCCAGTTTAGCAGAAAGAACAATCAAGGCACAACAGGCAATTGGGGATTGCTGAACATGGGCACACTGTCTGAGGCCAAGGACCACCATTTGAGCTCCTGGTTATGAGCCTTGGGCTTCCTTTAGGCTCAGGTCTGGCCTGTGCACTTACAAGTGCAGCACAGCATCTCTGCTAGCC
Organism: Aleadryas rufinucha; assembly: GCA_013397815.1. Lineage (NCBI taxonomy): Eukaryota > Metazoa > Chordata > Aves > Passeriformes > Aleadryas > Aleadryas rufinucha. Next base: position 47,838 of record VZTH01019334.1, on the reverse strand, counting down.
CTGATGAGCACCTGTGCCACACTCCATATAAGATATGAAATTAATAGGTATGCAGACTTTCAAAGCTTTCACAGCCTTCTGAAAAGATACTTAGACAAAAATGTCCTTTGTCATTTTTATCTGTACTCTGATTAGTACTTTTGAGGCTGTGCTGACATATTCTGCTGTGATTTTTCCAGTGCAATTTTCCTTCCTGGTAGAGAATTAAGACCATTCCTAACATGACTAGCTAAAAAAAGAAAAACCAATAGTGTTTGAAAAAACAATGGTGTTTGTTTGCTGTCTATTAATACGCCTTGTAATTGGTATGCCTTGCAATTAGTATGTCCTGGATCAGTGTTCAAGAGGCAGAATTCCATAACCATTCAAATAACCTCTGACTGCTGAGAGTTTCCTGTCAGTGAAAGGGATGAGGGGAAACCAAATGGCAGGGACTTTCCCATACAATTCCCTAGCCACTCATGTTTCTGAGAAAAAATGACTTACGGATCAGTTTCCTTAGATCAGTGGCCATCATCCTCTGCCAGGAGACTTAGTTGCCAGGACAACTGTTGCCAAGACATGCTGGTTTTCCTAGGGAACAATTTCAGTGTGTTATTTCTGTACAGCAAACCATCTCCCATGTCTATTGTTATACCCATGTGAGAAGCCATTGGAGTTTTAGCTCCATGTGGAAATTGGGAAACGGTAGGAAGGGAAAACAAGTCCAGTTACCAAAGGGGAATTTGCAGTCCTAGAGGGATCTGCACGAACTTTATGGTCTGTCAGACTGTACATGCACTTTGCAAATAGAGGCCCCAAAGCCCAGAGCTGGGAGCCTCTTTAAGACACGAGATCAAAATGAATTCCCAAGCTTACAATACTTAAAAGAAATATTTAGTTGGAAGTGGGATAAGGCCCTTGGGGATATTCTGCACTGCAATATATAGCTATATAATCCCTTATGATTGAGTACAGTGGCTGTGATCAGCCATTGCATATGCTGGAAGCAACAGGTTCCACCACCTCACTCAACCTGGGAAATGTATTTTGGAATGACTGGCATGTCCTCAAAGGACCGCTCTGCTCCCTTTGAAACTGCTTGTAAGTTTTATATCACCTGAAAGATTTCCTTAGCTTAGTTTTGTTAGTAGTGTAATGTTAATGGTATATACACAGCAATAAAGAATCCCACTTGTTACAGATGTTTTTAAAGTTTATCTTTCAAAACTTTACCACTCCTGTATTAGTTTCCTATTTTTTTTTGCATAAAATTATTTTGTTCAAATGGAAAATGCTTTTAATTGTTCTATAATATTAGATAACATTCAACTGAATAGCTGTAAGTTAGTTAAATGGATAAATTCCTCTCTTGAGAAATACAAAGAAATTTCACACTGTTCTTGTCCACCAGAGGTCACCTACAGGCCACTTTATTCATTGGTGGCTCTGCTTTCACTTGCCTAGTTAGCATCTGTTGTGTCCCCTATGGAGTATTGTTGGATCAGCTGTTGAAATGCAGGTCCTGAAGACCCTACTAATGACTTTGAATCTTTTCTAGAATCATTAACTTCAAGAAGCAGAAAGGAAAAATCCTGCTGAAACATAATAAAAATCATGAAGAACTATAGGGACTTTACTGATCCCATAACCTCAGTGGGTAATCTCAGTATTTACACCATGCTTCACAAGTTTTGCTGTCCATATTAAAGGGTCTTGAGTGTGAGCCGAATCTACCCTGTATTACTAAATCTACACGGAATTCTTATCTGGATTCTTATCTGCTCAGTCTTCACAAAACCTTTCTCAATGTGCCCTTAGTTGAGAAGCAAAATGTGTTTACAGCTTGTGATACTTCAGCTGTAGGTGGATGTCAGCTCTTGCATGCTAATGGAGGCTTCTGCTTCATAAATTTTTGCTGCAAAATGATGAAAAACCCTGAGAAATCTTTATTTGACAGATCAGTTGTCAAACGTGAACAACTCATCCAACTTCACCAAAAGCTGCCATTCTGCATCTTCTGTTGCATCTAGAGTGAAAAGCTGGAAATCAGATATGGTGTTTTATGAGCCCTTCAGCATCAAGATGGCTTCATCATGGCCTGTGTTTGAAGAAGTCTCAACAGAAAAGAACACCCTTCCCCTTACCTCTCATTTACAGTAGATGAAGGAAAAGCAAAGGAAAAGACTGAGAATATTCCTGTTTCTCCAAGTTGAATGAAGGAGAGAAATTCCCCAATAGTGTATAGACCCCTTTAGCCCAATAATTAGATGATGTGCTCTGAGCTTTGTGTGAATGGCATTTGTTTTTGTTTTGTTACTGTTTGATGGCAGGATTTAACCACTTCTTGCTCAGAGCAATATAGTGCTGAACAGTTCAGCATCATACACATTGGTGTCAGCACCAATGTATTTTTGTTTGATTCAGCTGAGTAAATACCAAGGTGTAAACTCAGGTTTTATCATGAAGCACTGTAATTTATCTTTGTATGTGGGTGTACTGGAGCAGACAAAAACCTGCAATATTCTGTCTCTCTAGCTCCCTAATTCTTTTAATATTGGGATAAGATCATAGCTATTCTCAAGTATAAAGATATAAATATGCAAAGATAGGCACTGCGCTTAGTTTTCCAGTTGCACTAAGCAATGCATTCTTTGCAGGAGTCAACCAGAAAGCTGGGTGAGAAGTGGCCTGGTGCTGGATAAAAACTTTCATGTAGTGAATGATGTCCCATACGCAGATGCATTGCAAATGTATAAGGTAAGATCCCTTAAAGCTCCATGAAGCTGAAGAGAGTTGTTTGACTTTAGAGTCAAACTTTTACAATGTAAGTAAAGTAGAAGATCTGACTAGAGTAAGAACAGCATCTTGATGTTATTTATCTTTGTTCAGAATCTCATGCTTTTAAAGCTCACATCTCTTTTACCTCAGATGACAGGAAATTCAGTCAGCAAACTTTCAGAGGAGGAGGACAAGCTCGGTACAGGTGTTCTTAAGAGTGTCCTGAGTGAGGGATCCTGTGTGAGACTTTGAATCTCAGACAGAACTTCCTCTGAATTAAGCAGGTTGTTTGGGTTTTTTGGTCTGGTCTGCTTCAGAACTGTCTCACTCTCTTAACAGCTTCTGCAAAGATTATGCTCAGCCTTGCAAACTGTTATTCCTGTGGCATTATTCCTAGTGAGTCCTACTGTAGAAATTTCCTACTCCCTCACAAGCAGTTGATGCTTTTACCTTGCTCTTAATATACCAAGCGGTCACAGGACACTCAAAGATTTTATCATTAATGAGGGTTGACTATTTCAGGATAGAAAACAAAACAGAAAGCAACTGTTCCTGTGCACAGTCCCTCTGGCAGGCTGACAAGTCAAAAGAAATAGATAAAGAGCTTCAGCTCCCCTCCATCCTTCTTATTGTGCAGAAGCACAGATGTGTGGTAGGATACACAGGCAAGGGATAAATCACTACTAATTCAGAAGAAAATGATCCTGCATGGGACAGCTTCCATTTTATATTTTTCTAGGGGCTCTAATTATGCTCACTGTTAAGAACTGTGCTCCATAATGCCTGCTCTGAGTTTTTTTCTGAAATAAGGTTATTCCTAGAGTTTTGTTCTTCAAAAGTCTTTAATCCTGTCTGTAATTGTCTCAATGAATAGTTTGAAACACTTCGTGCACTCCTGGTTTCAGAATAAAAGCACTCTGATGGTCTGACATCAAAGTGAATCAGTGAGGTAGCTGTGCATTTCTATCCAGTGCTTTAGCCATATATTCTTTTGCAAGTGTCTAGAAGCTGTCACCCTGCTATGTTGTGATGAAAATAATTGGATATAGTTCCCACTTCTGTTATTCCCATATGATATTGCTGCTGGTGAAGAATACTCAAAACTGATGGCTCCAAAGGCAAGTTTGAAACTTCAAAAGCCAAGTTTTCTCCTGTGCTGAGTTGCTTCCTTTGCCAAGGAAATCTGCAGAATTTCACTGTATATTAAAGAATATGCAGATATAAGACCACTCCCAGATATAAGACCCAAAAGAATGGTATGCAGAAAGAAGGTACATTCAAGGATCTAAACAGTGAAGAACTCTGTATGCAAACTTGGAATCAGAACCAAATAATTCTGGAGGAAGAGAAGGCTGTATAGAGATAAGCAGATAGAAAAAGAAATTAAAAATCCAGTGAAGAAAAACATTTAATAGTTTGTGAATACTAAGCCACCTGCCCTTATGATTTTTATTTGTCACCTAATGCAGATATTTACAATAGTCCTGTAAGTTTTGTACTTCATATAAACATGCTGGGTTTGACAGAGTTTAGTAAAATTTCTTCTCTGCGGAAGAACTATGTTTGAGCAAGATGGTGTCTTGACCTGGTGAGAACCTAGGGGTGGGGAAAATGCTGACAATCCTGTCTGCTTCATACTTCTGCTTTTGCAGGCAAGCAACCTCCAGGGAAGTTCAACAGTCGTACAACAAACCAGACATTTTTGTGGGTTACAAGGTTACAAGTTGAGCCCTGAATGCCATGTGTTGACAGCACATAGATCCCACGTCTGCTTCTTGGCCAAAACAGCAAAGGTCAGTGTGGAAATTTCAGCTTCTTATTTAAAAAAAAAAATAAAAACCAACAGAGCTCTAATTCCAAATCTCTTTTTAATGATGTTGGCTCCACAGTGTTTTTATCAAATCATGTCTGACCAGTAGCTCTGAGCTGATGTGTTCATTATATTTTTACAGACACTAAATTTATCCTAGCTCTTGAATAAGAAAGATACAAGGCAATCTGACAGCCTATAACTTCTCGCTCTGATGCCACCAGAACAGAGAACAATAGCCCCAGAAATGGGATCCTGGGGACAAAACCCCTCCTGACACTGCTGCAGGGATAGAGAGCTTTAATTTTTGCAGCTGGAAACATCTAATAGCCCTTACTCTTGGTAAGGAAATTTTGTGCAGGAAATATTGCTGAAACATCTCTTCCTCAGCATTAAATTTTCTGTTATTAATTTTGCAGAGCTACCTAGCACACCCTGTTCTTGCTACTGTACTTTCCATGCCCACACAATGGTACCATGGCCAGCTGGGCAGTGCCAGCTCTGTTGCAGGAAAGGCAGCCGCTGCAGTTAAGCAAGCCTCAAATAGCCTTCCCTCTCCAAGCTTATTAAAAAATGTATCCACTGACTGAATAAAGGGGAAAAACTTTACAGTGAGAACTCAACGCCTGCAGTTGTGCTGATTCTTTAGTTCGTTTGTACTGTAACACAGCCAGTGTCTGCCCAAGGGCAGGCAAAGAGCAAAGGTCTCCCTCCTGATTGTCGTACGCAGCCCCTGTAAACAGGGGTGGGAACACTGAGGTAGGCAACCATTAGGATTGTGCAAGACAGAGATAAGCCAGTGAGCAACCTCTTCTCAAAACAAAGCACAAAATAACAGCTTTTAGTGGAAATGTAGAGGATATACCTTTTTCTTTTGGCAGGCTTGTCCTCATGCTAAAAACTCAGCAGGTTTCTGTTTCACTTCTGTCCAGCGTCCTGTTGTGCTGACTGCCAGGCAAGCTGGTGGTACAGCAAAGCTTCCCTGTGTGCTGGGCTGGTAAAGGTGTTGGTGAGTAATGAGTTCCCTTGCTGGGATAAGTGTTTGAGTGCCCTGAGGCCATGCAGCCTTTGCAGGTTGAAGCAGACACGATGGTTTGAAGGGACTTTTGTTGGCTGCCCCCAGCAAGGTGACAAGGGGGACTGTCAGGAGGAGATAATCTCACAGTCTAAAAGCATTCTGTTCCTGCACAGTCTGTGTGCAAATACAGGTTTCCTAGTGCTTAACTTCAACAGGGCTGTCAGGTTCTGTGCTTTTGGGCTGATGACCATGAGCTGTCATTTCCAAGACTAGGTCTAGAAAAAAGACTTCCTGCTGCCAGTTCCAGATTCCTTTCTCTGCCATTACCTGAATTTGCTTAAAGCACATTTTAAAGAGGAAAAAAAAGAATTACCTGAGACCTCTGTCTTCAAAAAGGAACTCCCAAACTAGCTACCTTCAAAATATGCATTTCTGGGTGTCTTTCAAAGCCTAATTCTGATCTCTGCTGAGAAATCTCAAACTGTGTAAGTCTTGGGACCTGAAGACTGTAATTAAATCCACACAATGTGCTTTTCCATGTGGAATTCTCCTTCTATAAATATAAGTATGGATTGCAAAACCTGTTTTTTTCTTTTTCAGGTCCTTAAGATCTATGCAATTTTTGTGAGAAATTTGGTGCATTTAGCTTTTTTTTTAATCTAAGCCATTGTTGGTGCTAATTGTCATCAGTCACTTTGGAAAGCGATTTGATTGCTAGGAAACCCTGCCACCATTTTGCCAAAGCATAAACAGGCACTTGGGCTCTTCTAGAATAAAGGATTGGAGCAGCCATCCTGGAAAACTTTGGAAGTAAATAGAATTTAGCTCCTGGATTGCAAAACCAATAGAGATTTTTGTGAGGTTGAATCTCTGTAGGGAGTGGTCTTATCTGAAGGCTTACATTTTGTTTTCGAGTTTTCTTTTATTGTGCCATTATTTTTAGCTTTGGCTTGTTACCTTCAAGGGAGACACCAGCAATACCAACTTCCCTAGTATTGGATAATTCACATAGTATAGAAAATCAGCAGAAGGAAATCCTTACAGGGTGTTGAGAACTGTCTGGAGCCCACGAAATTGGATAAGAAATGTAAACCAGGATTCAAGGTTTTTATACTAGTTAGCTAAATACTTTCCTTATTTTATTTTAGTGTGTGCCATTTCTCCAGACTTTGATGAGAGCCTAATGGAGGAAGCACAAAGTACATAGAAAAATGGTGCTCCTTAACCTCTACTTTTTGTCCTAATTATAATGTTCTTACAGTAATATTCTGGTGATTATATTCTATATTGTACTTTATCAGACGAAACCTGACAGGGAAGCTGCTCTCTGTGGGAAATCTTTTCTGAAGCTTAAAATAAAGAGAAATAATTGAGGTGAGTAGCAGGATTCATGCTGGATTTGATTTTTCTCTTGTTACCCAAATCTGTCAACCAAATAATGCTTCCCCAAGGCTTCTTTTTTTTTTGACTGGTAGAACTGGGAAAAATTCAGAGAAATTAAGGCCACTTGACTTTAGTATGTGGCTTATTTAGTATAAAAGTTTGTCAGCTCATGTTTGTGGTAGTTTTGGGGTTTTTTTTTCAGTTAAACACAGAATATGTGGGGTATGATTGCCTCACATTTGACCCTCAGGTAGAAAACAAGGGCAATCACTGTGGTGCAGCTTGTCAGCTTTACCTCATGATGTTACTGTCTGCTACTGCTGTTCTGCTCAGAGAGGGCAGCAAAGGATTGCAGATCTTCTGGAATCCAAAAGGAGTTCAGCTCTGAGATGTAATATTGAGGAGAAATCTATCTTTTTAATATACAAGGTCTGAAAGGAGAAATAGGAGAAGCATTCAGATCATTGCTGCTTAAACACACTTGAGCTTTTTGTCCTTTAAGCTGTGGGTGTTTGCAGGTAGTGGAGATTCTAATAAGAGAAGCACTTAATCACTTTGAGCTTGGGCATTGCAGCAACCCTGACAGCTTTGAAAAGAGTCCCAGCAGAAACATAATGAGCTGTTGAGGATTCTTCCTCAACTGGAATGTTGTATGACTCATTTGGCATGAAGGTAAATGCTGTAAATTTAGACATACAATGAACAAAACACTGAAATTAATTTGTAGCATGGTGAGATTAATGACTGTTGTGACATGAGGTATTTTCATTAGACCTCAAGATTTTCAGACTTTTATAAGCTTGGTTGTTTCATTTTGGGTTTCAATATGTACAGATACAATCAGGGGCTGCATGAAATGGTTCAGACACTATCCCTTCTGCCTGAAGACGGGAGTGTGTTTCCCAGGTAACCCCTCAAAGTTGTGTAAATGGACATATTTATGAAATGACACTGATTAGTCACAGATCTGTGGACTTAACAGTGATTCTTTTTCATGCTTTCAATGCCTTGGCTTTCACTGCTGATGGTAAGAAATTCAGTTAACACAGAAAAACCTGAAAAGAAATTTATTCCTGCCCAAAAGTTCAGTGCAGTGCTCTTGCAGTCAGTGTCCTACCATCCAGAGATAGTCCCAAAGGTGCAAAGGGAGAACAGGTACAGAGCTATGACCATTTAGCAACACTGTAATTTTGACACTCCTTATCATCCCTTTACTCTTGTTTCATGCCTCCTTCGATCTTTCATTTTGTCTTTTCACTTCTCTCCTTTTTTTCTGCCCCATTAGCCTTTTGTAGGCTCTGCACAATTTCAGGAAGCTGAACATGCTTTCTGCATTTATAATGCTACTCTAGATACTTGGCTTTTAATAAATTAAAAAATAATATTATACATTTTCACAGCAGCCCATAAAATAGAGATGTAATGAGATTTTAATCTGATCATACCATTTGTACTCTGAATCACTTCCTATTATGTCCTAAAATTATTACTGCTTTTTCTTTCCAGGGGCCAGCTCTCAAAACCAGAAATCATAGTTGCTAGAGTTGCCTGCTAATCTGATGGTCATAACTTGATTGCTTCATACTCTCTATTCCCAACAGCAGAATTCCCTCAAGGTATGATTTGTCAGGTAACTTTTTTCATGCACTACTGCAAACAGCAAATAGACCCAAAAATGCTTTCTGTCATATGACAGAACCAAGTCACGCTCTCTCCTAAGTTGCCAAATCAGTTTCTGTCCAAACTCTTTATAAGTACACATGAAACTATATTTTTTTACCACATCCCATCTGTGTTATCATGTGTATACTACCCACCCTGGAATTAGATACTTGCTTTTCAACCACAAAGAAAGTCTCAACATTATCACTTTAGATGAATTATGACATAAAATTTCAGTGGCATATATTGGTATTCTGCATAGACATTTTCTGGTCCACGTACTCCTCAGTGTGCCCTCTGCAATTAAAGGAAAATAAGTAAAGCCAGCAGTATCTTTCAACAAACTACTTCAGAGAGGAATCCTCAATGTTGTGATTTAGCTCATTTTCTAGATCATGTACTGTGATGTGTAACTGGATAACAGCTGAATTAGCTTGGCTTTCTGGTTTGAGACCATTTGTACCTCTGCAACAACACAAGGGCATTTATTTCACTGGATTTTCAGTGCCATAAGTAGTTGTAGTAAAGGCTTTTTCATTAAAGTAATGCATTTCCTAGCAGATGAAGCTTTCCATGGGAATAATTCAATTTTCCTGAGATGTTTTTATTTTCCTGGGGGTGGGCAGGTGGAAGGGGAAGGGGGGGAGGAGTCAGTGTTTGGTGCTCTCTTAAATCACTAAGAAAACATAATGGGAGAAAAAATTAGGAAACATTTGAACAATTTTTTTTAAAGTTAAATCTATGAGAAGAATTAAAAGGCTTACAGATTTTTCCTGGAAAAGTGGGACCTTCAAGAATAAAAGGAACTTTGGAGCCACAAGGAGAAAGAGGAATAAAAGTAGGATATGGAAGTAAGAAATAAATTTCTCATGTTCTTATAATCTGGCTTTCAACCTTTTAGTATATTCTCAAAAAAAAACTTGTGTTAGTGAGTGGTATTCCTGTAGCATCATTGAGGAAAGGTGTGATTTCCAGAAGCATGAGCAGCAGAAAAATAAGCCATCTCTTGTACAGGAGATGAGTTGCCCAACAGGACTGGAGGAAGAAAGTGTCTGGAATGAGTCACTAGTTTTCTGTGAGTGAAATACGAAGCCCTCTATCTCATGTTATATACAGCATTTTTTCTGCTCTCATTCTTTGCCTGTTCATGTGTTTTTAATTCCAACTTTAATTCATTCAATGTTCCCAGGTGTGTTTTGCCTCTGAGAACTGGGTTTTTCCCTCTGAACAGAAGATGACTTTGGCAGCCCTGAGAATTCAAAGCCTGTCCAAGTGTTCACTTGGGTCAGGGATGAGGCACTCCCAGTTGGACAAATTCCCTGAACAAAACTGCAGTGTGGCCTGTGATTTCTGCTCTGGAAACCAAATATCTCTTTCACAGGGCATCAGATTACAGGAGAGCTGAGCATCTTGGAGACAGGTGTTGTGCAGTTATTTTAATACAAATTATTAAATAGCAACCTTAATTCCCACTTACAGTAGCTGATGACTTGCAGAGACAAGTAACTGCTTTGGAAATAAAAGCACAGGTTTTGGAGGCTGAATGAAATAGACCCAAAAAAGGTAAGGTCCAATCATTTGTAAGTTTACTTTTTGGCCTGGTAACATGATGGATGTGCTTGTGCTGGAGAAGGGATGGAACAGAGTAGGTTGAAACAAATATTGCAAATTTCTCTCATGTTGCTAATGGGTGATGGTAATTAAATGATTTCTCATTGAATTAATCCTTCCTGAACTGTCCTGTCAAACTTTAAGGATCACTTTGCCAATTTACAGGGCAAGGGATGTTACGTGAACTGCAGGATCAGCCACTCTTCTGCAGGTACTTGTGCTTGCAATGATATTTCCATGTGTCTGTTTTGACTTCTATAGGATTCTGTCCTACTACTTCAAAAATATCTGTTTGTAGTTGGTATCACCTGCTTCTGAAGTACGGTTGTGCCATAGATAATATAAACAAATTTTGGTATAATAAAACTACATTCACATTTGTTTCTAGCTTTTTATTTAAAGAACATCAGGAGTATTGCTAAAACCCATATTTGTCTTATCTGAAAAATAAGGAAAATCCCTTTGAACAAAAGTGGAAGTGCACTTTCCTAGGAATGAGGCTGAGAATACAGCTTTACAAGTCTTTGTAACACCTTCAAAACAGGCTTCTATGGGAATATCTGAAGAACAGACTGGAGGCAAGTTCATGTATCTGAATGAGAGGACTAACTTAGAAGAACTGAAATGATGGAGAGCCAAATAATCTGTAAAATTAGGATTGTGCAGTAATACAAGACTCTGGGAAAATTGAATGTCATTAATTGTTTGTGAATTGTTGAGTCAATGAATCTAGGAAAACCCAAAGATTTGTACTCAATTTTGTGGTTAATACAGCAGTTTGTTCCCCTAAAAGTGGCCTGGAGTAACCAGAAACAGGGTGTATTTATAATTGTTCTCTCTTTTACATGCAGTTTTGAATCTCCTAGTAAAATACAGATTTCATTTTTTCAATCATTATGAATTAAATTGTGTTTATTGTAGTGGTATCAGGGTAATAAGTTATGGCATGCTCAGCAGGCTGGTGGTTCTTTCTGCCTGAATTCCTCATAAGTGCAGCGTGAGGGAAGCCTTTTTTAATAATCTTGAAACTGATGAAAAATTTGCCTCTATTCCATCTTTGAGCTGAGCTGTAAACTTGGAGAGATTACTCTCCAAATGCTGCTTCAGATACATTCTTTTATGATGTAAATAATGGACAGCGCATACAGTCCTATGTTTCTTCAGTATTTAGTGGTGCCTTTGCTCCAAGGGCACTTTTATTCTAGTTCTAAAATTGACTGATAACGATCGCTTAGAGCCTAGAGTAGTGTTTATCATCTGAGTACAGAAGTCCACTGCAGTAGCTACTGACATGGAAATAATTTCTTTGTTGAAATTTCAGCTATTTTCATGCTGTTCTTCCCATGTGATGGGAAAATGAATTGTGCTGTAACTACAAAGAGGAATAAAACAGTAAACCAGCCAGCCAAGTTGTTTTGTGTGCAATAGAAAATCACAAGAAGAGAACAAGATGATGTTTTTTGGCAATCTATAGGCATCAGCTGAGGTATGGGAGATATAAATCAAGATTTAGATGCAGTGGAAAGCAGAAAATTTTTGTCTTAAATTAAATACAAAAGCCTGCTAGTGAAATGCTCTCCAAGTGGAATTTAGCCCATGCAGAAAAAAAGCAAAAGGCCCTGTTTGTGTGACAGGTCCTTAATGCAAGAGAAGTGATCCTATAAGCTTTTATGATTTTTCTTGAAGGGAGCTTCTTTCACCTCAAGTGAACTACAAAAACAGAATTACAGACTGTATTAACTAGGAATAGGTGAATATCATGACAACAAAGCCCAATACTACAAGTTTGACAATTAAGAAAAATGTTTCCATTGAAGGTTTTAAGTGTTTAACCATGGAGGAATAGATTTTCAATTTGTCTTCCACTTAGTTTAAGACCAAGCTAAGTGCCTCTACAGGGAGAAGGATTGTGTCTACACTGGCAAGTTATGGACCCATGGGAACATGGGAATGTATCTGTACAGAGGAGCATTTGATGCTCAGCTCATCTGTTTTATAGCTGTTATTTTCACTGCCTAATTCCCTGTCTACCTTTATAAGTAATGACATTTATTTTCTCTGCTCTAGGTTTTACAGGTACAGCAAAAAAGCAATTACTGAAATTGGTAAAGGATATGAATTTTCCGGAGTATGATTTAGCTGCTGATCTGCTTCATGTCCTCCTTGTCATTACTGGCAAAGTATCTTTGCAGTTCTCAAGTGAACTGCATTCCTTTTCTGCATTAATTGGTGTCCTGAAGTTATGAAAAACAGAACTTTTTAAATTTTGCCTGGAAGTTTTTAATCAATATTTATTATCTGAAAACACAAGAAATGGTGCAATATTTAAAAGATGTATTTGGGTTTGGGGATCAGAGACAATTCAGTCTCCAATGCATTCATTTGGAATGATTATGTAAGTCTATTTTGAGACTGTATCCAAAACCCACTTGAAATGTTTTGAGACCATTTCATTTGGAGCAGGACTAAGAGCAGTGATGTGTTTTGCCCCCAGTGCATCAGCCAGTAGTTTACAATGACTAAACTACTAATTTGAAAAAAAAACCTGGAGTATTATTTTGAAGATATGAATGGTTGTTTTCTTTCAACCGCTTTTTGGGGTTTTTTCAGAAATACTATTCCTAATTGCCGCATCAGTCACTTTCTCACAAGTTCAGCTCTGAAGTGTAATTTAGACTGATTTTTACATTATTTTTCCCAGCAAATCTCCAATAGGGTTGAGAAACTTATGAAGCTTCTTGTAACCTTAAGTTAATGTTTATTTTCAGAGAGAACTGTGCTTCACTCAAATGGGATCTATACAAGCCACAAAATGGTTTGCAGGTAAGAGCAGAAGTATCCTTATATTAAACACATTGGAAGTTCACAAAAGCAGAATGGGAAAATGCTCCTATTGTATGCTCAGTTTCACACAGTCCAAAGTTATCAGATAACTAAATTTTTAACCAGGCTATGTGCAGGAAAAGTGTATTTGGCCCCAGCAAGGATTGTGTCTATAGAAAATCTGAGCTGCACTTCTGGAATCTTCTTGAAATAAACACCCAGCCCTTAAGCTTTTAGGTTTCATTCTGGTGTCACTTCTCATGTCCAGTATTTCCTGTCCTGGTGTAAACCATCTCAAGGGAAATACTCCCCCAGGTGTAGCACCTCCTGTGCAGAAGGGAAGCTGCCAGCTTCCCTTCATTTTGAGGAAACCAAACTCGGCTTTACACTGGTGAAAACCCATCTCTGCTGGAGTTGCCCTGGAAATGCAGTTGTGCAAGTGAAAGCATAGCTCTGTTAGTCTGGGCTTACCCAGTGAACTGTCCTGTCCTGAACCAGTGCTCAGAGGAGCAGAATAGTGGTGCTGGAATCTGAGAGCTTGGAAGGCCATTGTGTAGAAGCAGGCTGATCTCAGGCTGAACAAAAGTCTGCAGGGCAGGAACCACACCTAGAAACAGAAAATGAACTAAGTCATATTACTTGAAACTTTTAAATTCAGCAAGGTACTATCATATGTGCCCTAAGTTTTGACCTTTCTCAAAATTTATGTTAGGGACACCTTTTCTTTCTTGAGGGACATCTTTCTTCAGTAGGTGTTAAAAAGGAAGAGTTTGAAATTATGTTCTGTTGCCTTCTGAGAGGCTTAAATCAGCATCCCTCACGACCACTTAATTTTGCATTAATTATAAACTAATTTGTATTTGCTGTTATATCCCTGATTAGAACTAACTCATATGGTGCTAGTATGACCTCCACAGAGCTTCTAAGTAATTCAGGATGAAAGCAGCATTTGTTAATCAGCTTCTGGGTTTATCTTTCTAAAACACAATTTCAGGTTAAGTAGGCTCAAGAAGAGCTATCCTGTCATATGTGAAAAAACACAATCTCTGGAAAACTCTTTTACTTCTCTTTAGTTTTCAAGTGGCAATTTTCAGTGGAAACTACAAGGTGCAAATGGGAAGCTATTCAATCAGTAGCAACTCGTACTTACTGCTTTATTTTTTACTTATAACACATAAATATGGGAGAATGAGTGGTTAACTTTGGCTTAGAGAAGAGGAGAAGTGTGTTCTTTGCTGTGGCTCGTTTTCTGTTGTGAGGGCATCAAACTCTTGAGTTAAACATGCAGAGGAGAAGCTTCATGCAGTGTGACTTTAGCACTACCAAATGGCTTTACTCTGTGGCTTAGCACCTGGAGACATAAGGAATGAAAAATCATTCCTGGGTTGCAGTTTAGCCAAAAATGCTCAGGGGAGTAAATAATGCAGGACTGCCTGGAAACCTAGGCACAGCCTTGTGTCTCTTTTAAGCTCTCTGGCAAACCTCTCAACACTAGCAGCATGACTGGCTGCTCTGTGTTCTCTCTAGCAGGAATGACTTTTTCCTGAGGCACCTGCAGTTAAAATCTCTTTTTATGGCCTGTGACCCCAGTGAGGATTCAGACATCAGGAGCTTGAGCTGTTTAGATCAGTGCTTCAGGGTAGACAATTGTAAGAGCTTTTTCCTGGCTTTCTGGTTTATGACTTCAGCTGGTGGGACAGTTAGTCCCTCAGAGCTGAGCTTGTGCGTTAATCCTGCAAGAAGCTTCTGGCAGCCTTGCAGTGGGAGCAAGGCTCTACCATGTCTAACTGGTTGGCATCCTCTTCCAGGGTGTTCAAATTCAGATGAAATTTCAAGCAGCTGGACTAAATACACAGAATGTGAGAGCAGCAGTTGACCCACATTTAGGTGTCTGATTCCAGAGTCTGAGATTGCTACCTTGGGCGTCATGCAAACAGACCTGCACCAGCCCAGCAGTGCAGCAGCCTGAATTTCAGTTTCATTGCACCTTTCCTTGTCAGGCTTTCTGGGCTTACTTGGGAGGGCCCTGAACAGAATATCTTCCCCTTCTTCCCACCTGCACTGTTGTGCTACAACACATGGCCACTTTTGCCTTGTGCTCCAGCTATGTACGAAAAAGGGTTCTATGCAAATTTCTGTCCTGACTCAAGAATTATACCCAAGCACATTTATGATTCAAAGTTTTCTTTTGATGTAAGAGAAGGTAAACCATACAAGCTGCTTTAGCTGAGATGGACACAGCGTTTCACCAAATTTAGTTGGAAATCCTGAAACCTCTTAAGCAAAATCACATTGTATGCATTAGTTACTCTCTTGATTATCTCCTGTCTTGCACTTTATGTATCCAATGTAAAGGTGTCCCACTCTGAGGTGGTTTGATCAGTATCACAATGCCTACAGATCACAACCTTTTAACTTCTCTATCCCCTTACACCCTCTCCACCTTGCTGAAGCAACTATATGTATTCACAGAAGCATGGTAAAGACAGGAGGAAGTGATGTACTTTTTAAATCCTTTCATCTCTTTACCTTTTTATTCTAGAGCTGCAGCTAAAATGAAAAAAAAGGGGGTATTAAGGGTACTTCCTAAGACTGCTAAGTAGATCTTTTATTTATGCATCAAAAACTAGTGAAGCAAATATTATCTTGAAGCCTCTAATTGTCACCTAAGGGCTGTTATTTTCTATTACATGGTATTCAGCCTCAAGCTGCAATTGCCACCCTCTGGAGAATCTCATCTTTTGTTTTCGTGAGTGAAATGCATTTCTAGATTTCATGACTAATGGTGAAAAAAAGTTAAAAGCCTTTCAATGGAAAAGTTCTACAAGCAAACTAAAAATGTTTGTTTCTTTAAATGTCATGTTTTAAATTCTATCTTAAAGCAGAATCTGTATTTTTAATAAGTGGGGATTAAGTGTTGGCAACAACATGGCAGGACTGGATGGTAAGAAAAGCTATCAGCTCATCACACAATAGCAGCTGTAAAAGCTATTTAAGAAATATTTCAGATGTGTCTATAGCGTTTAACTGTATTATATATCATTTCACTGGAAATTGTATATTACACTCTGTCTCGAGTTACTGGGAGCTCTCCAGTGGTTTCGAGCCCTGCAGTCCTGAGGTTTATTTTTGTCAAATACTCTCAGAATAGTTCCGAATTTGGTCTTTATTCTGGCCTACTGTGGGAGTTGCTGAGAAGTGTAATAGTTTACATCATTTATCTCTGTAACAGTCACAAAGTGTGTTCCTCAGGAAAGGTAAAAAAATATAAAAGATGGCAGTTATTAAACAGCTGAGCCCCATTTGTGTGGGAAAATAGATGCTAGAGAAATGCAATGTACTACTGGCATGGTGACACTGGTACCAAAACATTTCGGAGCGCGGATGTTCTCCAGGTTTTGAAAACTAAATTTTATGAGTTAATACTTAAAATCCACTTCAGCTTTATAGGATTGTCCACGGGAACAATGGAAATGGCCTGACCTCGTGAAAGAGGCACTCCATTGCAGCTAGCAGGCTGGGCTGTGCACAGGCCTGAACACAGGCACCTGTGCTGCACGTATTTTCTAGCTTGGATCCCTGAGATGGTCTGGTAAGGCAGACAAACAACAAGACTACTTGAAAAATAAGCATATTTGAAGTGTTCTTGTGTAGATTCCCACTCCTGAGAAACAAGCATATTCCTGTCTGCCTAGAATGATTCCTCTAATTCAAGCAGAGTGCCAAAACTAATTTATAAACAAATATAATAAATACTTCCATTATACTACAAAAGATATATTTTATACTAGAATAGGTAGCTGAAATGATTGTTAGTAATTGTGTAGAGTTTCTCTTGTCTTACTAGCAAAAACTTTAATCTTCAAAACTACATATAAAGCTACTATAAAAGCTGTAAGGAGTGACCCCCATGGAATAACAAAATGATATTTTATTAGTTAAGTAGTTGACATTCATGGTTATTACATTTCTCAGAGTTATTAAACATTCTCTTTGATTTGTCATTCAAGTTAAGTCCGCTGTATTTTAATAACCTACTACACAATTTCAGTTTGGATCATTTTGGCCTCAAGCAACATTCAAGATCTTCCCATCTCTTGAGAGAGAATCTGAGGGTGTAGAACTCTGTTCATTCCCATTTGTTTTATTTCTACTTCTTTTGGTCCTCATCTGTTCCTTGTTTTTATCTATTAGATGAATTTCAAGGGGCTTTAAATAGAGCTTTTCTTATTTACACTTGAAGAAATCATCCGAGAATATTTCTGCACTGAAGTTTCTGCAATAACTGAACCTTATATAGTTTCAAGTCAGCTCAGATGTATCAATAAAAGTTAAGGAGATTAATCTGCTTCCTTGGGCACTTAGAGCTTTTCCTTTGCATGTCAGCACTGCAGCTCAGTATGGTTCAGTGCAGGACCACTGGCTCCTGTCTGAGCCCCCAGCCCTGAGGACTGAGCTGCTCCTCTGGGGGTGAAGCACAGAACCACCACGTGGAATTGCAGGAGCTGGGCCTCACCAACCCATCAGGTGCTCAGGATCTCTACTTTTCAGGGGAACTGAAATGATGAAGTGAAGAACTAACTGGCGGCTATAAAATGTTCCTCTGCTTTTGCACAAATTAGAATCTGAAAATGTGCCATTGCAAAAGAAGCAGACTCAGAATGTTAAGCTCTACATGCTTCCAACAACACAATCAGCTAAAACATAGAGAATTTTGTGTTCAGTCTCCTGAAAAATTCTGTGGAAAATTGGAAGTCTGTGATACCTGTTATCTTAATTTGCAGCTCATAACAGCAATAACAACCATGATAGGTGGTGTTTCCTGGGAATTCGTTACCCCTTGTGTCTCTTCAGTAAAATACAAAGCAGCTTCATTTCACTGTGACCATCAGACCTTAAGAGCAGCTTGGTGAGTTTATTGTTTTCTTTTGCTACTCTGTGTTTTCTGCCATGTGTTTTCAACTTTCTCCCAAGGACTTTGAATTTCACTTGCAAATAAAATGTTGACAATGCTTTTGGATACATATGTTCTAACACTTATCAGTGAGACATTATGCAGCCATTTCCCAGCAATAACAACATAATAAGAGCTTGGCAGGATTTTTTTTTCTCCTATCAGCAGTCTAGATTATTTTAAATTGATAACAACAGCCAGGTGGCTATTTATAAGGGCAAGATATGAATTGCAAGCATACGTTTCCAAGGCAGTGTTGGCCAGTGGCTTTTCAAGCACAAATTGCTTCCTATTACCACTTTGGATATGAGGTAAACAGTCCAGTTCATCTATCTCTATGGGAACACAAAGTGACAGGACACCTCCAGCATTGCTCTTTGCTCTGTTTCCAGTAAAAGAGGGCAATATTTACTCCACAGCGACACACCTAATTGACATTGCAGTGGGTAATTTCGTTGTGCTGTTCAACAAAGATTAAGAATCATGACCCATTTTGTTATTTAGTATTCCCCTAGCAGGGCTACTTGGTGCAGAAGATGCAAAGAGGAATTAAAATTGGCAATATGGCCTACAGAATACAAAGGTGAATTGATGATCTGGGAAAAAAAATCAGGATTCCTTAATTATCTTAGGAATACCATCTGTCTAAACTTTAGTTACTCTAGCTATGAAACAGGTAAGAAACAGACTTAAAAACATTACTAAGTTGTGAAATTAGAATGAAATGTTTCTGATTTCTGTTTGTTTATGAAAGGACAAGACAGAAGCTGATTATAGCATGGTTAAATTTTTTACTAAACCTGGATAAAGAATATGATAAGGGAGAAGGAGAGTGCTTGTCTTGTCCAAAGGAAGGAAGAAGTCTGTGTCTAAAAATCTGCTATTGTCAAAGCAAGAGCTGCTTAATGCCTTTGTTTTAATGTGACCTGGTTGAATTTATCTTTTTCTATGCAAGGCATAGAAACAATAGTTCAGTCAAAATGACTTGTCTAGCAACTTGCCTACCATTTTCATAAAACCCAAGAGGCCACTTTGCTGGTATCTGTAGTTTAAATCAATTAATTTAAGTATATGAGAGAGAAGGAATCAAATGTAATCTGAAAGGAACGGCCGAGTAGTTCTGTTAACATAGGTTTAAGTTGTAAGTTTTTTGGTAGGAGAGAACTGTGCCTGTTTTTTTTAAAGAAAGCTCTGAAAATCTGGTCATCTCCTTTCTTGATAGCGTAGTTTGAATTGCTTCTCCTAGAGTAGAAAATATATTGATAGATTAAAAGGGGTGTGGGGTCTCCTTGAAGCCTTTTTTTTTTTTGTCTTAAGCTTATGCTTTCTGTACTTTGCAAGAACAAGGCTGTGCAAGGGCTGTTCAGTTCAGTCTGGTGAAGACTACTTTTCAAAATCCAATACTCCAAGCTCTGCTGTCCTCTTTTTGGAAACTCATGATCTATATTCATTGTTCCTCCTTTTTCTCTGTTCACCTGTGTACACTTTAACTTATAAATCTCCTCCCTGGGATCCATTGCCCAAAATAACAGTGCATTATTAAGCTGACAGCATGTGCCAGATGCTGTGTTTTTTCATAAATATAAATATAAATATGTCTCATCAACACTTACATTCTTTCTGTAAGGTGCTTATCCTCAAGTTAAAGTCTAGGGCACACAGCAGAATTTTCTTTCAGTATTAGCAGTGTGGTAAAGTGCCACACTTGCTACATTTTTTTTCCTCCCGTTCCTGCATCAGTGCACTGTAAATTAGCATACAAACTATTTTATCAGTGTTTCTTATTTTCCAAAGGTGGGGGACTGTTGAACTTTCCATATTTTTGTTTGGTTTTGTGTCAGTAATTAAACTGCTGGTGGGAAGGAAATAACAGTTTACCTACCGGGCTGTTTCATGACCTAAAAGGTGACACATGTTTAGTGCCCTATATTTCTGATGAAGTCTTAAACTGATGCCAATGACCACTCTTAAAACTAATTATAGACACTTAACTCTCTATGATTTAAATTTCAGCAAATAGATTACAGTGGAAATATAGACAAATATAAAAAATTACTGTTGTTTTGAAAGAGGTAAACATGGAGAATTGACCACACCTGCTTTCCACACAGATGCTGTGCCAAGAACACTCAGACAGTTGGTATCAGGAACTCTCAGCACAGTGACACATTTAAGATTATTGTCTCACAAATTGCTAAAATAAACTACCAAGGCTGAGCAGCACCATTTTATGTGAAAGAGCATGGTGTAGTGTTATACATATCAAGATATGATAAGTTATCATGATTGGTTAGTAATCAGCTCGCTTCAAAACAGCAAAATGAAGAGTTTACCTTGTGTTCTGAAAATGAGAGGCTTGAAGGCTGTATAAAATTACTTCTGGTTTTGAAACCCCTTTGGCAGTTAGTTTTTGTAGGGTAGCATGCAGAGGTGCTATATAAAGAAGCAGTCTTTTTGGGTACATGACATCTTGAAAATCAGATTCTTTTTTTCCCTCAAGTTCTCCTTTGCTGATAGTTGAGCAGGCCACTGCAGGGTTTGGGTTTAATTCACTGGCAGCACAGCATATTTAATATTATTATGGTTCTTCTTAATGATAGAAAGAGGCATGCAGTACCTGGGGTCCACTGAAACCATTGAAGTTCCCTGGCTAAGTTTTGTGGGTGTTTCCCAGCTAAAGGACTTCAGCCCTTACCACACAGGTTTACCTGCAAAATTCAGAATTCCCATCCTTGTAGCTATTCTACAGGGATGCTAGGTTGCAGCAAAACTATTTCATTTCTTTCTTCCTTGTTTGAGTATGTTTGTTTTCTCTCATTCTCTCTGGCATAACTAAGGAAAGTAAATGTAATGACTAAAACATAATCCTCTTACATTGGATTATGTTTTAGATTTCTTATCAGATTCCATTGTGTAAGTATAATCTGACTCATGGGAGAATAACTATTATCAAATGTATCTTTCTTCAAATGTTTTGGTAAAAGATAATAATTGATAAGGTTTTCCTAGATCATAAGCCATGTTTTGCTCATGCCACGCTTTCCTAAATGGGTAGAGATAATAGCTGGTGGGGCTTTATTGATCTCCATGTTTAATTCTTTGTTTAATTGTTTTATAATATAAACCGTGTTAGGTGGAAGAAACAGTACAAATCTACAGAGTCTTATCATGTTCATGTATTAAAGTTGCATGTATATTCAGTGATGCAGCAGAAAAACTAACCCTTACAACTGTTGCAGAGTTGCCTAGAAATTGGATCTGTATGAGATTGTGCCCTGGTAACATTCCCAAGAACTTGGGCACTTAGTAATTTAAAATATTGCTTCTCAAAATCTGTATCCATTAATTTCCTTCTTATCCTGGAACTGAAGAAATTTCCTATGTACCCCAGAGGCCTGCTGCCATCCCAAACCAGAATTACCTGTGTCTTTGAGTGTGCTGAATTGTCTGGTATCTGTGCTATTCCCAAACTGCAACAGGAATTGAAAAAAAAAAATTTTGTCTGTTAGGTACTGTCTAATCCACGTCTTATGCACCCGATACCAGTTTTCTTACATCTACCTCACCTGGAATACAGAGAGAAATAGTTTCCATTGGTGAGGTGAGAGGTTTTGTAAAATGACTAACCTGCATTCAGAGCTCTGATAGAGGATATAGATTGGAAATAGATTGTCTGTAACATAAATTCGTGAGTGTTAATTGATCATCTGCTAGAAAGAACACCTGATATGTCCTCAGTTTGCTGCTTGTGGGGATTTTTGAGCTGGAGAACAGCCCATGCTAGGCACTTTTAACAGCAGGACAAGGCTCACAGTTGTGAATGGAAATGGATTTAAGTGCCTACACTACTTCTAAGTGGAACCCTAAATGTGTTTTCTCCTTTGGTATTTTATCTTAGCTAGGTCAGCCAGTTGATACTAAACATCCCCCTAACTGCTGAACAGGGAGCCCAAAGATGTTAGCTTGCAGCTGTGAATCCTGCTGGAATTATTCAGAAAGATTAACACTATAGTTAGGGATTATGACAAAACTTAGTTTTAGTAAAATGCAAATGAAGAATAGAAGACATCCTATCCTTAAGAGACCACAGTATAAACTGACAAAACACAGAAAAGCTGTAAAGCTGAAGTATTTCTCTCTCTCAGGTGAGGCATTGATGTGTTGGCTTGCTGAGGTTTATAAAACAAACCCCATCTAGGATCAAACATACTAGAGTAGAAGGCATCAGAACCAGAAGGAAGTTACAAGATTCCCAATATTTATTTCTGGGAAATCAGATGAGAAAAACCTCTGGTTTCTTTTTTCTCTTGAAAATGATGTCCATTTGAGAATTTTGTGCATGTATGCAGATTTTTTCCAAGATCTATCTGTAACCAAGAGAAGATTAGCTGTACTCCACATGCAAGAGAGACCACAAGCTCATGGAAACACTGAGTATTCCAGCACATAGCCAGAAAATTACATTGAGGTAAGGTGAGTACATCAGATACAGAGAGGGGAGGCAAAGTTTAGAATTTTGATTACTGGGTCAGACTAGCTGGAAGGTACCAAGGCTCCCTAAGATTAACTACAAGAGTATCTTACCTTTCCTTTTACAAGAGCCACTGGTGGTCATATCTGCCATTTTTTTGCTTTTGTGAAACAAACAATTTTTAAATGTGACCTAAAATTGCCGAAAGTTACTTTACGTTTTTTATATATTTTGTTTCTACAAGTGTGGGATTTTCTGTTAGTTCTAGATTGTATTTTCTACAACTTTGGCTTTCTTTTGTTAGAAAAAGAAATTTCTCAACCCTTAAAACTGAACTCGGTATTTGCATAAGAAGTGTGTGAGCGAAACTAAAAAAGCTCATTCGTGGCCTCAGTATGCAGCCTCCACTTCAGCCATATCATTTAACAAACATGACACTATATAAAGGGGATTTGTGTGAACTGCTTTTTCATTTCACTTTGAAGCAGAAAGGTAAGTTGAATTTCCTTTTAATAAATCACAAGGAATTTCAGCTAGAAGGCAAACCCATTCCTTTTGATTTCTGTGGTCGTATTTACATTCTAAAATTAAATTTCCCTTTATTAGTAATTTTTTTACTTTGCTTATACTAGCAATTTGAGTAGATAAGGAGATGCCTGAAGGACACTAGATAGTAATGACTGATGAAGGTCATTAAAACTGGATTAAAACTGAAGAGCTGTGTTTTTTCCATTTTGCTATATAAGTGATCAGGACTCTGACTCTGCATCATAATCCAATTATGAGCTGGATGCAGTAGTCCATTCAAATTTAATTCCCTGAATGATCATCACCAGGCAAAGGGTACGTGTTGTAATTGCATTTCCTTATCTCAAGGATGTAAGTATTCCTAGCCACCTAAGGTAGGTTTCTGTTAGAGTCTTTAATAATCTGCTCTCTCTGAGTCACTGGCCAGCTTTTTCAGAGGTGTCTGCCAGCCTTCAATAGATTAAAGGATAAACAACTCGAGACTCCTCAGATTCAACAAACAAAACTCAACAGCACCTTTAATACTGCACATGTGTTCTCAGGTAGATTTGATTTTACACTTGTTAAAGTGGAAATTCTAGACCATGTGGAATAGATACTGCTATTATTTACACAGATTCCATACGCTGCAAATTTATGATGTAATTGAATATTCTTATATTCAAGGGTATGTCCCATTGGATTGACTTTGATGAGACATTCTCCTAGAAAAACAAGTTGGTGTTGATGCTGGTTAAGAATAATCTCAAAAGTCTTCTAAAACAGAGTCAATCTGGAAGAAATAAACAATGTTTTTCTTTTCTTTTAAAAGTTCACCCCATTTAATAAATGACACTAAACTTATATTTTGATTCTGATTGGCTTATATACTTTGAAATGAATACCTTGTTATAGCTGATGAACCTAGGTGTTAATAATCTTACAGCATTCAAACCAACCAAGTTTTTTTGTTAAATTTTAAGTGGAGCTAGATTTAGAACCTAGTATGTGTAAATGCTGATTTTTTTTTTTTTTTTAAAGATGGAAATTTTTAAGAGAGATCAGTCCAGGATCCTCTCTAATTTGTGGTAATGGAAAAGTGAAGTAATGGATACTAAGTTAGTTGTTTTGTGTGAGTCAACACATGAGAAATGGACACCCATTCTGGCATCTTAAACCTTTCTTTATATCTCCTGTTAGTTTAACTGAATGATGTCAATAACTGGATATCTCCATGCCATAGTGTTTTATAGTCCTTCAGGTTTAACAGCTGCACAGCACACCCACTCACTCTGCTGTAAACCCATGATGTGTAGTTTTAAAGTGCTTTTTAGTCATGATATCTCAGCACTAAGATTATAACCCTACTTATTGTTTTATCTGTAAGGGTAAAATAAGATTAATAAGCTTATTGCCAATCAGCAAAAATGCATTTTCTACAAGATTCACTCTGACATTTTCAAGCTTGTGGAATTTTGTTCAAAGCAGGATAGGAATGTCAATTGAGCTATAAAGTTTTGCCCACGTGTAAAACAGTATCAGTTTATGCCAAATAAATGTGCTTAGATAGTGTTGTGCTTTAACAAGCTCCAAAACATGAGAACTACCCGTGTAACAGATTTGCCTTTCAGGTTGGTATCGTATGCATCATTGAGTGATCACAGTCCTTGCAGGCAACTAATGGCTTAAGTGTGATTGGTTACATCTGAGCCGCTCATTTCTCAAGGGTTAATCCAACAAATAGTCAGTGACAGTGAAAGGGGTCACTTATCTTCACTACTCCCCAACGTGTGGCTATCATCCTGTAATAAGCATATCAAGTTTTATCAGTCTAGAAAGAGTTCTGTGTATAAACTACACAATGGTTGCAAAATAAATCTGGGAAATCTCTTACACCCAAACTATAGACTTTATTTAAACAAGGAAATAGTGTAAATTTCAAGAAGGCAGAAAGTGGGGGGGAGTGTGTAATTGTATAAATAATGCCTACAATTTCTTACAGAATCATTGCCTGACAAATGTGTGGGGTTTTTTTCAGCTGGCCTGAGAAATCATGTTGTCTTATTTATCCTACATGCTCATAGCACTGGCTGCTTTGTTAGTGACCTGCCATGCATTGAGTAAATGTCCAGGAATTTCTGGGCTGCCTGGTATCCCTGGAGGAGATGGGCTGAAAGGTAAGCTAACTTGCCTTTTTTGCAAGAGACCCTTGTCACAAAGCCTGCACAACTAGAAACAGATAACACAGAGGGACATGTGCTCTCAAGGAAGCAGCTGTGTTAAGCAGAGGAAGGAAAACACAATGGAGAAAATTGACAGTTTAATCTTTTTTTCTAAAAAACAGGTTTCTGGGAGAAGAGGGGAATTGAACAGGTTATCAACATGCTAACACATAAATATTATATTTATATAAAAATGTGTGTTTGCAGTGCTTTTCCATTGACTTACCAAAGGGAATTGCTTCTTTCACAGCAGAAGCTTTTTATTAAAGTATGAAGACAATGTTATTTCAATATTTACAAATGCAATTAGAATTCTGGCATGTTTCTGTAGTTTTCAAAGGTGATATTTGCAAAAGAAGACTGTTAAGGAACACACTTTGCACAGTGTAATTTTCCTTCTATGTAGAAATTCTTTCCCCAGGTCTGCTGACAAGGCTAAAGCACCATCAAAATTATTCCCAAACTCCCTTTATTAGGACAAATATGGGGGTTTTTTTGATAGATTGTGAAGTGCAGTAAGAGTCGCAATGTTGCAGCTCGGGGATGCAGCAACAGTCTGTGCTTCCACATTGCTGATTGTTTCAGTTGTGAATAGTGGATCATGGTCATGGGAGTACATTAGTGACTCTACTCTACATGTAGGACCTCTGTTACCTATGGAAAGTGGTATGAAAAAAGAATCTACCTTTACAGTGGGTTCCCCTCTTTCTCAAGCAGTGCTGCATGGACTGTATTTCACACTGTCTATTCAGAAGCCTTCCTCTACTACTGTTTGTGGCTCCCATTAAAGTAAGATAAACACAAAGCATACACCCAGTGCAATAAAAAGAAAATAGTATGGTGCTGTAGAAACTGTTTCCTCCTCAAAGTATCCCTTGTGCCTGCTCACTTCCACTTAGTAGAATGAAAGTAATTCACTTTGGCGAAGCCAGTTTCACAGGTATAACTAACAAAAGGCTTCAACCTATAAAGTTTCAGTCTCTCCTCTACAGAGGGGAATTATCAGCATTTGAGATGACTGGAGGTTTTTGGTAGTTTGCTTTAATATAGATTAACAACAATGTGAAAAAATACTGGGAATTTTTTTATTTTACACTTGCTGATGTCAAAAAATACATTTTTAAGTTAGTTCTGGAAAATGATTGGTTTTGTTCAGGGGATTGTTCCTATCAGCGGGGCCTAGTTTTGCTTGATTGTGTAACTTTTATTTTTATCTGCATAGGTCTACCTGATTCCCTGGATGCTGAACGCCACAATGCTTTCATAAATTTGAAACACCGACTTTTCCAACTTGAGTCTGGTAATTCTTCCTCTTGCTACTTTTTCAGCTCACAATCAATTTTAAGTGCAATAGGCAAAGTTAGTTACAGAATCATGACTTGCAGGAAAGAAACTGCATTTGGAAATGGTACTACATCTCCATTTTCTTCTGCAAAGCAGGGGAAGGATTCATGGAAACTCAGTATTTTACCACACTGCACTTTTATCTATCAGCAACCAGATTGTTAAAGGTGATAAATTGTTTTGTACTGTAAAGGGATTCACAAAACAATTACCATTTCTCTGTTTCACTGTCTCAAATCTGAAGCAAAGCAATCTTCTTTAGAAAGTACACAAAACATAACAGGGCTGATATTTAGCAGATGTTGGTAGGACGTCCTTGTCTTGGAGACAAGGGCAGGTGGTCACAAGCAGCAAAATAATACATTTAGTGAACAACTAGTGCATGGGTAAAATTAAAGCTCTTTATTCCTCTTCGTCCTTTGCTCCCAGTTTTTCCCTCTGTTCCTCTTAATACTTTTCGTTTTCTCTTCATCTCTTGATTTCTCTTTCTTAGCTTTTACATCAGTATGCCATAGAAAATTTACAAAGCTAACACTCTTCTTTCCATGTTTCAGTGCTTGCTTTGAATGGGAAAATAAGAAAAGTAGGAGAGAAAATGCTTGCCAGCAATGGGAAGAAAGTTGACTTTGCATCTGCACTACAATCCTGTGAAGAGGTTGGAGGAACTCTTGCAGCTCCCAAGAATGAGGAGGAGAATAAAGCTATTATGGACATTGTGAAAGAGTATAACCAATATGCTTACTTGGGCATTAGAAAGGGGGAGACTTCAGGTCAGTTTAAGTATATAAATTGCATGCCTCTGAATTACAGCAACTGGCACCAACATGAGCCTGATGGCAAAGGGAAAGAGAAATGTGTGGAGATGTACACTGATGGGACCTGGAATGACAAAAAGTGCAACATGTATCGTCTCACAATCTGCGAATTTTAAAGAATGGCCTTTCAGCCACCTCAGAGTATGGAGATAATGAAATATTCTGTATTTCAGGTGGATTGAATTTCTGCAGTTTTTATGTATTCTAAAATATAAAATGAATCATGATATTTTTTATCCTTAGGAAAATGCCAAATATGCTAGGTGATTAGCATGATTAAAATGTGCCTGCACTGACACATCTGATGTGTTTCTCTCTTTTGGAGGGTTGGGAATACCTCAGAATTCATTTTTCATGCCAGACTGTCTCCTTACCTTTGTGAAGGTTAGAGGAAAATTCCAAGGTAGGACTTGGGATATTGGAAAAGTCTGAAGTTGAAATTGTCCATGGCTGCACAGCTGGAAGCATTTTGAAGTACCTGATAGTTCCTGCCTTAAAAGAGATAGACAGAGGTTGACTTCACTGGAGCAATTATGGCTCCAGGTTTTGGACATTGCTTTCAATTACAGAGCCTGTGTTGTGTCATATTGAACCACTCACTGATTTATCAGCATCCACATTTAACTTTTCTTTTATAAAAATATTAATACTATCAATTACAATTTTTTTTCTAGTTTCAGAAGCTACCCTCTATAAAACACAAAGATAAATATTGCACTAGATGCAAGCAGACAGATGTGTATAAAATGCTAAAGATTGCATTTTGTTGCTAAACCAGCACATTCTCTCAGAAAACCATGAGATTGCAGCGTTAGAAGGCCACCTGTCTTTTCCCAAAACACTAAGCAAAGCACATCATATTTTGAGAAGGCAGCTAAGAGTGGGAGTTCAATCCTTTCAAACACAAACATCTCTGCAAATATTACACCAAGCAACAGCACAGACAGACCAACTCAAATCCAGTAGGACCAAGAAGCACCTTTTCACAAAATATTTTCAGTGCTACTCCATTTGGGCAGCAGGTGAGCAGTGGGAGCTGAGCAGAGTACCACCAGCAGCAAATTCTCACTTTCTTACCTTGCAGTGAGGCAGTCCTGGGCTCATCCATTGTCATTTTCACACTACCTGAGGGAAAAAAAACAAGAAAATAATAGCTTTAAAATACATATTTTAAACACACCCTCCTCCTCCCCCAACATTCATCTCTGTGCAGGGAGCCTCTGGGAAGATGGGCTTGACTCCAGGCAGTGATGTGCCCGAGCCTTCCCTGAGGAAGAGAGATGGGATCTATTCCCATTCAGTTCAAGCCCTGCCACACAGGAAAGGTTCAGCATCTTCACACACTTTTGGCAAGGGATGATTTGTGTCCAGGTTACATTCAGCACTCCAACAGATCAGAGAGCAGCCAGGGATTCTGAAATGGGAAAAGTACATCCAGGACCACGTTGGATAGATTTCAAAGTGTGAACCTGTTTTCCAAAGCAGCTTGTTTTGAGACCTATGACCACGATATCATTTTAGTCTGGATTTTCAAATGGGAAGGGAATAGAGCCATGACAGCAATTCTGAC
This sequence comes from Aleadryas rufinucha, assembly GCA_013397815.1. Taxonomy (NCBI): domain Eukaryota; kingdom Metazoa; phylum Chordata; class Aves; order Passeriformes; genus Aleadryas; species Aleadryas rufinucha. The sequence continues at coordinate 18,888 of VZTH01019334.1, read as the reverse complement.
TCTAAGATTACATTGAGAAAAGTAAGCCTAAATTAATAACTTTTAGTTTTCCCAGGCTTAGCTCTGACCAGCTACAGTAAATCTGCTAGAAAGAGTTGAAGGTTAACTTAAAAATACCTCTTTTATTTTAATTATTAGTATTTAGTAAGTAAACCTCATTAGCAATTTTTGAGTCTTTTAACCATTCAGATTCTTTATTAGACCAAGGTGGCTACCTGTCACAAAAAGGCATCACGTTAAAAAAGCCTCCCCCCAAAAAATCCCTACCAACATCATCATTCACACTCTGAACTGAAAAAGCATATTCATTTACACAGATCTTCAATTAGTTTTGGGGTACCCTATTCCTTTAGTTAATGAAAAATTGATTTCTAGCACATTGGGGTTTACAAAATGACTATAGAGATCTCTTGTTAATCTCTTGTTAATGTGTAAAATATTACAAATGTTTTAACACAATATAACATCTATATCTAAACAGATTTAGACTTCAAGATGTCCAGGTGTTTTTCATCCAGTTAAGAAAAATAAGATTTTTGTTTTCCAGTGATGAGCAAGTATTTATTACATCAAAAAGCAAAACATCCAGGCTAGGACTGAGAGTCCAATTTCCTTCAGGTTTAGCCATTATCACTGAAAAAAGGAGAAAAAAAACAATCAAATTTATAGACACTGTTGAAAAATAAAAGTTCCTCAGATCCAGTCAGAGAACTGCTAAGCAGTACTTTCCCCTTTATGGTTCACACCTGATCTGTAATGTTGCTTGATTACTCTTTGCAGTTTCACAGAGAAAAAGTATCCAGAAATTGTTATTTATTTCTATATGGCATTTTTTTAGTGTTTTGGTGTAGAACACTATCAATTTATACCCTCAAATGCTATTTGAAACAACAGCATTTCAGTCTATTTTTTGTGAAAGATCTGAATTCTCCATTTACATATTAATGAATTTTTTTAATGGACAGAGACGTTGGGCACATGAAGAGGCAAAATAAATTGTTTCTGTGTTCTGCTATGGTAATACAAATAATTTTGATAGACTCTTTCCTTCAGAGTGCAATGAGCAACAATAATCCCTGATGTACAATGACCAGACCAGGAAAAAAAGAGGTTAGTCTTTTTTTTTTCTTAATTTATAATAATTTGCTACAGAAGTACAACATAAAGGTATGATCTATAAGTCAGAAAATTAGTTACTCCCCAAATGCTGTAGAAGCTGATTTTAAGAATTAGGATCCTAGTACAAGTAAAAAGATGGCAAAAATTCCAACCCTTTTGAGGCAAGAGGATTGTGTCTTGCGTAATAGAAACCGAATACACTTATTACAGTATGTTTAACAGTAAGACTTGGGCCATAAAAATCATGGATATTTATTTCAGAAATAATTGTCTCTGGTCTAGAGTGATATCCTCTTTTATAATGGCATAATTTAATTAGTTGTTTAAGCTTAGAAATACTATTAGCAATTTAAGCACTCAAAAACCTCACACCAGTCCCCATCAATCCCTACCACATGTGAAGAAATTGACCTTCAATTCCAGCAAACATAAATTTTTCTGTGGCTTCCTGATTTTTGTAGAAATTTAATTTAAAAAACCACCAAGGCCCATGGTTCTTGAGAAAACTGAGTTCAAATTCAACCTTTTGTGAACTTAAGTGGCAGGATGTGACACAGGCTGGCAGGGCTACCTTATCTTGTATAAATTGTGAGCTGTACCTCAGAGTATCAGATTGCAAGTGATATTTCATTATCAGAAGTTGAAACGTACTGTTATAAAATCCTATTAGCCTACAGTTACACAAACGTACCTGATTTCAAAACACAATAGATACAGGATTCTTGAAAATTAGAGTAGCACCTTAGAAAATGGTAAGAGGACAAAGATTGTTTTTTTATGTCCCTGTTAGGAAACCAGGGTTTGGCAGAATTTGCCTCAAGGGTGATAACCTAGGTTTGATGCCAGGTGAAACCTGGAATGAGGCTTTCACCCATCTCTGCCTTGTAAGCTCAGGAGCTGAACAGCACTGCAGAGCAAGGAGGCTTGAGGAGGCTAATTAGGGTAGTACTAATTATGATAGTAAAGACTTCAGTGAATTTATCCTTCTTCTGCAGGTAATGGAGAACTCCTGCAGACTATGCAATAACAGTTCATCTGCCTCACAGAGATTTTGGGGTTTTTTTCCCTTAGAATACTGTTTTGCTGTTAACAACTATTGAAGAGATGAGATATTGTCTTGCTTTCTATTTGCTATACAACTTCTTCCTGTGTTTTTTCTCAGCTGAACTGCACCAAGTGAAGTATCAGAGACATCCAAAGACCTCCTCTTGGATCCTTCATACATAACTTAAGTCAGTGGGGCAAGATGGCAGCAGCATTTATGTGCACTGATCACAGGTAAAACGAAGACTTCCTGCTCTAAAATGCTGCTCATAGTTTAATTTAAAAAATGCACCTTGAACTCTGCCATCCCAGGTGTCCACATCTTGCTGAATTGCTTCCTGTCCTTAATGCTCAGCAAAAATAGCCTCAGCCCTCCTCTGAGAAATGGGACCTCATGTCTCCCCATGCTCTGTGCTCTTCCTGCTATTCTTAGGCATAAGGGGGTTGCTGGGGACAGCTTGAGAATTATTTGGAAGAGAAAAGGGAATGCAGAAAGCACAGGACAAGGTGGAAACAAGGTAGGGTGGAAATAACAGCAGAACAGAAAAAAAATCAATGTAAACAGAAAACATGGGTGAGGTTGGGGGAATTTAAACATAAACAGCAAATTAAAAAAAAAAAAATTAAGGTTGTCTGAAGTGTAAATAGCACTATGGAAGAAAAAACCTAACTTTCAGGAGACTAAGTATACCAAAGAAAGGCTATCAAACAGGCTTATGGAAGGAGCACACACCATTCAACTCTATATTTCTCAGAGCAGCTAAGAAAGCAGTGTTAACCAGCATTTATCCTTAGAAGGTTTCCATTCACCTACGTGCACTGCACAACAGCCTACTCACAATATCCTTCCTTTGCTTCACTGCCACTGAAACTATGAAACCTCTTGCTGATAGATGTGGAAACACAAGAAAAGTTACCTCAATACTCAGAAATAGTTTGTTCTTCATCAGATCTGTGTGCTTGAATCTTGTGAGACCTCTGCGATATGTGGTTCAAGGAAAGATCAGAAAATAGTTTACAAGTTATGGTAGTTATAGAAAATATTCTATTGGGCAATCATAAACAAGCACATTAGAAATTAAGGTGTATTTAAATATCTATTTAATTCTCTCCATCTTATTAATATGCTGATGAAAATCAAGACAAGAAAGGTTTATAGTTTATCAAATCTACATCAGTTTTTCCTAGGAGTCTATCACAAGAAAACTTCTGTCTCCCTCCTGGTTTCCCAGGCCCTGAGTCAGCATGTGAAACCCACAACTGCAGGCCAAACCTCCTCCTCCTTTCACCCTTGCCTAACTTGTGGTTTCTTCCAGGTGCAGTTAAATGCTAAAGTTGTTCTTACCACTGATACAAAGGCCCAAGGTCTGCCAGTGACCTTCTCTAGGGCTCATCTAGAGCCCAGGTAATGGCTTGCCTCGTGTTTTCTGTTTGATTTTGGTGGAGGTTTTTTCCCAAAAATAAAAAAAACCTCTGCCAGAAGAATGTTGAAAGCATTACATCAACCACTCAAAAGCTAAGAAACTTGAAATTTAACAAGAAACTTTAAACAAAGGTTACTCTTGCAATTTTAAAACAGCCCTCTTCTGTCAAGGTGAGCACAGCTGGATACTGCCTATTTATTTTTCACAGGACTGGTACACTCAAGGGCACTCAATAAACAATGCTGCAGGAATTAATCCGGTGTCTGTGGGCACACCACCAAGGACAAAGGTGAGGCATACATCAGCTGTTGAGGTGAGTATGGAAGTGCAGGGCAGAGTGCCTGTGGAGGTGATCTAGGCTTGCTTAGATCCTGTAGCACCTTAGACTAATGTGGATACTGCTGACATTCTCCATCTAGTCTCAAAGCACTTCATTCCTCAACTGTCCTGGCTGTTGGCCTTGCTACAGCATCAGGGTGCTGGCCTGACACCACAAGCACGATGCAGCCACATCTGACTTGTTTGAACTGGAACACAGACTCAAACACCTTTCCTCAAAGTCTTCACTAGATAGAGCCAACTCTCAGCTGAAAACAGCTGTAAAATGCTTGGCAAGGCCATCTCCATTTCAGTGGTGCTCCTCATCTTGGGCCTCTATACTTACAGGACTGGCATAAAGCAGCTTTTTCCTTCGCTGAAGGATCATTGCTCTGTTGGAGAAAACGTTTATGATATGTAAACTTCCCCTGGAATATTCTGTAAGTTATTTAAGCATGTGTCTCTCTAACTGTCTCCTCCACATATGCTGCAGATGTACCGCTATATTTTGACTTTGCTGCTATAATTGTGAGATTCTGTTTAGTTACAAGACATTATCACAGGTAAGTCATTATCACTGGTAAGTCCTCAGTCTGTAACAAAAATGATGGCAGTGTTCCTGGTGCATGTTATATTTCAGGTGAACTTGTTTTGGCTTATATTCTGTCATATTTGCACAGTCATTCTGTGGAAACAGTAGGTATTTCAAATATGAATTGAGAAATCTGTTCTGTTCCAGGGTTGGTGTTTCAAAACATGTGAAAGTGTTTCTACAAATTAAAAAAGTACCTTCAAATATTTCCCTCATGTTTTAAGTACATTTACCGCTTGAAGAAAACAATCCCCCTATCATTCCAGTTAAAGTTCATTAAATTTCCATTCATATGCAAATTCATATCATATGACATGTTCTTTGTGCTTTCTGTAGGTAAGAAGATGAATCTCAAGTTACATGCCCTATAAATTGGACCATTTCATGAGCCTTTCTTAATTCACGCTGGAGCTGCTAGGTAAGTTGAACATCTTTAGACAGGTAGCTGCTTAAATTATGTTGAATCTATTAAACTGTATCACAAAACTTTGCAATTTCGATGTGTGTATCAACACTTTTATTAACAATTTCACCTCTTTTTATGGATCATGTCACCTGAGATGAAGATATTAAAAAATGTATGCTGCAATAGAATAATAAGTATTAGCAATTGTTTTGCTCGTAAACCAATTGACAAAGACAGCATGTCCCACTTAGTCTTAAACTTTCTCTTGCTATGCAGCCATGTGTCTAATGCTCTCCTGTAAAATGAAACTATGGCTTTTTGCATGAGGAAAAATGGCATATAATGGTGCCTGATGTAGAGAGAAGATCTTTGAAGGGATGTTTTGGGTTTTTGCTCTGTTGACTTTTGTAGACCTAGCAGACTGTCTTTTGGAAAAATATTTAAATTGTTTGAAATAAGATAACTTTGCAACTACATGAATTTGCACTGCAGGCAAAGCTTAACATACATAAGACTTCACACCCAGAAAAATTCTAAAACATTCTCTTTTTTTTTTGTTAAATCCAGAACTCTACACTGGAGAGTAAACCAGTCTGGTTTACCTTTAGCTTTAAATGATGCTGTCTCCACAGCTGCACAAAATCTTAGCAGTAGCTTTTTTCCTGCTCCCATTCTGTGCTCAAGGTAAACCTGCAGGACTTCTTTCACGGTTCCCTTTTTTTGGAGGTGGGCGCAATGAAGGACGGATACCAGGTACTTGAAGTTATCTCCATTTTTGTCTGTTGTGTTCTGTTTTTATCCTTTGTAAACTCAGCACTATCTACCATAATCTGATGTGTGATCTACTTGAAATAAAATAATTGGGACTTTATTAATTCCTTATATGAAGTAAGATGCTTACATCTCTATTTACTGATGCAGTAGTTCAATTCACAGAGGAAAGCCTAGAATTTTCCATAGCACAAGAAACTTCTTGCTGAGTGCTAGGTTGGAGCTGTGAGCAAATGCTTGAACAGCCTCAAGGATTCTGTCTGGGATTCAGTCTAGACACAGTTAAAAATCAACTAAACCTACTGCATGAGTGCCAGTGTTTTGCCTGGACTGGCTCAATCACTGAGAGCAAACTAACTCAGTTTGCCAGTTCCAGTTTTCCATAAACATCCCTGCTCTACAGGTGACTTCCAGGCACTAACTTATCCCCTATCCTTACGAAGATCAATGTGTGAATATATCCCCTATTTAAAACACATCAGTAAACTAAAACTTGTCAAGCAAACATTTTAAAAGTTCATATTAATTTCATATGATGAGCTCTGCTGTATTTGGAAGCGAAGACTGGAACTGTAGTGCAAAGTGCATAATAGCTGGTTTTGTTCACAGATTTCACACCACTGGCTGATACTGAAAATGGGGACATCATCAGTCAATTAGAACATCGGATTTCCAGACTGGAAGGAGGTATTTTATCTGCCTTTACCTTCTTCTGCAACTGGGTTAGTGGGGATAGACCAGATGGGCAAAAATGGCTTCTTAGGGAAAAACGCAGAATTTTTTTGCAGTTTTTCTTGCATTCCTTTTTTATATTCTTCACTGGTATATCATTGAGTGAAAACTTTCAAATGGGGGAGAGGTGGGAATTAGATTTTCATAACTAGTGGGAGACACCTGGGTAACAGCTCTGAGGTATGAGTGCAAGCAAGGCAGGAAAGTACCAGGCTGAAGTCCCTGCCTATGCACAACTGCTCCATGCACACCTTGTGCCCCAACAGACAAACTGAACACTAAAAAAATACTGAGACAATCATGTTCAGATCAAATCTTAGATCCCACTCTCTCAAGAACATTGGTATACTGCAAACCACCTCAGAGTCTTATAGAGAGTCTCAAAGAAAATCATATACTTTTTCCAAAGGTAGAATTTGCACTTCCTTTCCTCCTTCTCCAACCTCTTTTGCGATTCTCCTGTTTCATTGTCTGTGTATTTATGTGTTTCTTCACTTTCCCCCCCCACCTCATTTTCAAATTTCTTCAAAATTTTCAAATTTTGGAGGTTGTACTTTTTCCTCTTTTTTTTTTAGTATTTGATTTCAAGTTCTCCTTTCCTTTACCTTTTCCTGGGTTTAATCTGAAGTTATGGAGCAGACTAGCAGGAGTTAGAAGGCAGCAAAGTGAGCACAAAACAATGCACAAATGTTTAACAGCTTTTCCCTTCTCTTGCAGTCCTTCGCTTGAACAAGATGATAACAGAGTCTGGAGGAAAAATATTTGCTTCCAATGGGAAAAAAGCTGACTTTGATGCTACACTAGAAAAATGTAAAGAGGCTGGAGGCTCTATTGCCACTCCAGGGAACCCTGGCGAGAATGATGCCATTCTGTACTTTGTGAAATATTTTAACACCTACGCCTACCTGGGGATAAAACAATCTCTTATTCCAGGCAAATTCCAGCTCCTGAATGGTGCTCCACTGAGCTATACTAACTGGTATTCAAATGAACCTTCTGGCAAAGGGGAGGAGGAATGTGTGGAGATGTACACTGATGGCACTTGGAACGACAAAAAGTGCAACAAGAATCACCTTATTGTCTGCCAGTTTTAGTGCTTCCCTTGCTGCTCTCTGGAATGTGCTTCTCTGTCATTTGTCTCTTCACTTGTAGCTAGTGAACTTAGATAATGCAGCATGAAAAAATGAAATCCACTCTTTCCCAGTCTGATTTGTCTTTTATACAAATGCCAGCCATAAAGAGGAAATTGTGTAATGAAAGCAGTGGCCATTTTGTCTATTTTGTTAACCATTGCCCCCTGAGTGTGATAATACTACTGCCTATGGGTAGTTAGTGCTGTTAGCCTGCTGATTTATTATACGAGACCAAAAATTAGAGTTCATGGCCACATATCTAAAGTGACTCGCAGCCACAAGGTCTTCCAGCACCCCTTTACCCATGAGCCTCCAAGTTGTATTTTGATCCCTTTCTGTAAGTTTCCCTCACCAAAACTCCCCATACAGACACTGTTGTTGCTCAGCCCCTGTTACTTTGGCCACCCTCACCCCCAAGAGGTGCCCTGAAAGAAGACATGAGCAGTGCTGCTGGAGCAGCACAGAGCCACTCCCCTTACAGTTCCCATTGGAAAACTTCAGACTCAGCAGGTCTTTAACCTTCCTGCACCTCAAAAGTGGTGACCAGAAGCCACCTGTTTAGCAACTCCAAATCCCTTTCCTGAATCAAAGATGTAGCAGCACAGGAAGACCAAGGTCCCCTTGTCACATGGTATGTGTGTGGGAGAAAACATACAGGAGCCCAACAGGAGTTACTGTGCCTATGGTTTAGGGAAGATCAGCAGAGCCCTGACAAGGCCAATTTTTTTAAGGTATATTATCAAGAGATTCAGATACAACTAATTTTGGGCACCACAGAGGTGCTTGTCAGACCCTCACTGGGATTCCTCCAGGGCTAAGCTTGGTGGATGCCAAGTGACTTGTACTCAGCACACATTGCAGAAGCTGCTCAGTCTTCACAACCCAGTTTAAACTAAAGGATTAAGATAAATCCTTCTCAGCTTTCTTGCTTGAGTCTGTTCACCTACTGAAGGTGAGAATTCCCCAGGTTTAGATTCACAGTTGTGCAGTATAGCTGCACACTCAGATGTCTGATTTGGGTTTTTCCTTTCTCTGGGACACTCACTGGACTTCAACATAGCTTAGGAAATGAAGACTCTGCATCAGCTCCATGACACGGTGCAAAGGCTGATTGAGCATCTGGGGATGCCTCCATAAAGCCAAATGCCTCCCTGTCAGTCACACTCACTCACACTTTGTTAGACTCAGCTTGGTCATGGAAACCTGAGCAAGGACACATCCAGCTCTAGAGCCGGCTCAGCTCCTCTCACCCTCTGTGTGACAGGAAGACAGAACAGCAAAAGTATGAAGGTAAATGGGGAGGGAAGGTGTGCTCCCAGCTGGGGTGAACCCAGAGGGCAGCAAAGGGGCTGCTTGGAGCCTTGTAGCTGTGCAAATTACTGTAATTCCAGAGCAGCAACTTGCCATGCACAACATTCCTGCACTGGCTTAAATTCAATTACAGGATTATTTTGAGCACATGGTCTCACCAGCTGCTCTGTGACAAGCAATGGGTCTTCCTGGCCTCCTTTCAGCCCTCTGCTTGATGTCAGGGCCTGTGAATCACTATTGCTGTTTTTCTCTGCAAACTAAGCTATTTGTCTTCTAGGTATTAGGAGAATTAATACAACAGGGGTAGTGTCAAACCAAGACACCTGTGTGCTCGAGCAGCCAGGTGCCTGCAGGTGGTTTGCCTCCACAGGTAGACTCAGTTATTCACTCCAGCAATATTCAAATCCTCCATCACAGTACATACTAAATAGGACCCTGTTTCCAAGAGAATTACAGGTATCTCAACATATGCAAAGATGCAACTTCTGTGAGAAAAGTCCTCAGTTTATCCATGAGTCTATTTGGCATGCAAGGAGACCTACAAGCTGTTAACTGAGGCCTTATTTCTGGACAGCACAGCCAGAATATAAATTACTGAATCCCATTTCATGTAAGGTCTAGACAGACTGCTCTGTTAACCCAGTTGAAACAGGTACACAGAGGGGAAATGAGGACTCAGGAGTCCATATGGCACTGTTTCACTTTCAAACTATTCTTACTCACAAATGTTTTACAGCTCACCAGTATCTGCCTACACCCACCAGCTCACCCGCCCAGCCTTCAGCCTCGCGTGACTCCCGTTGTGAAATTAACTCTGCCACGAGCACAAGGAAGCAGGATCACAAGCATCATCTCAAATAGTAGTTTTCCACTCATCATATTCCAATAAAGTTTAAGAAGTTTACAATGATTAGTATTAGCCTGAGAATGAAGTTGGACACACAGCCCACCACCACCAAACATTTAAAGCCATGGTAAGTTTTTCATTTTATCCTGCTTATCTCCAGGGGGTTACAGAGTTATCTAAAAATTAAAGCTATTTGCAGGTGTGTGACTGAAAGCAGCTACCTTCAGTGTTAGTCTAATGAATATGTGAACTTATTTTAAAAGATTCATCCACCCTAAAAAAATTAAATACTAGTTCTGCCTTTAAAAATTGCCACAATTTGCCATTTATTTATCAGTACTTGTGGATATTCTGGACCACCCAGCATGCTGACAAGCCAAACTATGTGATGTTCAATTTTCAGTCAATGGTGTGCACTTTCCCACTTTCAACTGTGGGAATAATTGTACCACTGCTAGGATTAAGTAAAGTTAAAATTGTATTAATCTGAAGAGTTAGTAAAAGAACAGGATAAAGAGGTTTCTTGGAAAGCAACTTAGCAAGGAATTTCATTTTAGCAAGACGAAATATTGGTGTTAAATATCAAGAGAGATGGAAGTCACTTGTCAGGTTATGAGGGGAAAAGTGTTACTGATTCTGCCTTGTATAGTGGAAAACAATTATTCCACCCAGCCCCCCTGCCAAGAATTGTTCAGAAAATTGTTTTTAATTCTATAAAAATATCCATCATGTGAAAAAAAAATATTCTTAACAGCTGTTAGTTTCTTTGAAAATACCCTAGGTCGTATTTTTTCTGCTTTGTAAGAAACTGAAAAACCTGTTGCTGGTTGTGTGGCTTTGAGGTCTAAACGGAAATAATGGCAGTCTGAAGCTCTGTACACCCCTCTGGATGTATCCATTCCAGCACAGATATTTGCACAGATTTCATTGTTCTCACCACTGCGTTTTTAAGGCAGGCTGCAGTTTGGCCTTCACATCTTCTCTTGTCAAGAGACAAGGGCCAGATGCAGCAGTGTATTCAGGCAGGACGGCCACTTCTCAGGGACTGTGCAATGGCACCTCCACAGCAGCGTGGAGAGGAGCCAGAGCTGGCTTAGCAAAGCCTCTGGAGAGGTCTCTATATGCTCTTTGTATAACAGACACTGCAGCAGCCAAAGTGTAGGCTTACTTAAATGATTTTTCAAATATTTAAATAAAGCTAAGTTGTTAAGCAGCAAGTGGGTTGTTGACTATCCATAGGTGGAAGAGAGTTGGGTGCGTGAACCCCTTGGATCTGCAATAAACTTGGGGGCATCATCCTTCATACTCTGAAGGGTGCACATGCTGCTCATAATAATCAGTGAGAATGAGTTACTTAATCAGATTACTCACTTCTGAGTAAATAAGATTTACAAGGAAAGCCCAAGTAGTTTTCTGGAGAGAAACGGGCTCTCATTTTTCACTGCAAATGGCTGTCTCCTAAGCAGGCTGTGCATGTGTGAAGAGCCGGCTGTTAAACAATTGCTGATCCTGAGCAAACTGCGGTCAAGGCAGAGCAGCTCCTTCGCTCCTTCAGGGAGGCTTGTGCCGCTTTAAGAACACCAAGTGGGAGGTGATAGAGGCACCACTGTGCAAACAAGTTCCTGAGCACCCTGCTTCGCTCACCTGAGCCTCACACAGCCGAGGGACCCTGCCCTGCCTCTCCTCCCGCAGGTGGACCTGCTGCTCTGACACTGCTGCTGCTGCCTGGCAGCGCAGCATGGGCACCCAAACAGAGCTGCTCCAGTTCATGGGCAGCACCTGCAAGGCGCCTCAAGGACACTGAGGAGGTAAGAGTGGACAGAAAAGATCTGAATATGCCTACTTTCAGGTAGTCAGGTTGAGAAAGATGAAAAGATTCAACACAAATTCAACTTCTTTGATGCCTTTCTACAAAAGTAAGGGGATAACTAAATTATTTCTAATTTGGGTAAAAGATTGTCAGCAGGGAAGACATGAAGAATATTGAGTTCCTATTCACATATTTAATCTTAAGTGCCAAATAGTTTGCTAAGTAGTTAAAATTATGTCTGTAAGTGGACTGCATAAGGCAACCCTTTATTCTCCTCTACAGTTAGCACACTTCCAGCTTGTAGAAGTTTATTCAAAAGTGGTTAAAGTCTAAATATTTCAGAATAGGAAATGTCTGTGACTCAGATGTAGGTATCTCCTCACAGCTACACATTCAGGAATCAGAAATCTAACCGACATATGCCACAATGTGTTATCTATGAGAGCACCTAAAGCCATCTTATTAGACAAAATATAAAAATCTGAATTTATGTGTCCAGAAAAGAGTGATTTATGCATACTTTTAATAACAGCTGGGAAATTCCTCTTCCATTTTAACTTGTATTGTAATCACCTGGTCCCTTTGGAAGTGAGGTAAAACTAAAGGCATGATCTGCTTGATCACAGTTTGTTATAATAGTTTCACATAGTAAGTATTCTCTGTCTTCATCATAATTTTTGTTTCAAAAATTTTCTCCCAGGTTTCATGTATTTAATTTCTGCACCCTATTTTCACATTGTTTAAGGTATTTTAAGCCAAATTTGTATCCTGCAGTGACTTTACTCACAGAAAGATAAATATGCACAGATTTGAAAAAATAATCAGACTTAAAAATAATCAGACTAAACTGCTTCATGCCTTAAAAAGGCTGAAATCTTCTAAAAAATGAATACTGAAATATTTATGATTAGCACTTTAGTAACTTGTTTCTTGTAGAGGGAGAGGTTTACAACAAAAAAATTCAGTGAAATTTCTGTTAACCTTTTAATGATTCTGAGCATTTTCATACACTCTTGGTTGTAAAGGTTTGGGCCTCCAGAGACCAAAGCAGCATTATTAGATGTTTCTAAGGTTTTACGTAGATGAAATGCAGCCTTTTCTCTAAGGTACCAAACTCATTAATTTGATTTCTGGTTCATACAGGAGTTTTAAGTGACACTTTTAACTTGCAGTGTAGTTATCTCTAGATCATCACCCTCTTTTCAAGTCCACCACTCTGCCAGACATCCAGGTCTGAGAACTTTTCCTGTTCCTACCATTTGCTACCTCAGTTTGTAACACACAGTCATGGAAGTGGCAGAGGAAGGAATTCACCTTCCTGCAGTTACACAGGGTTACAAGGCATGCTAAGGACACTGCAAAAACCAGTCATGGGTAATTATCTTGGAGTGTTAACAGGGAGCTGGCAGGTCAGTTAGAGAACAAGCACACAGTAGCACTTGTTTTCCCCGCTTGAAAGGTAAATATTTATATCACTGACTGAGTGGAAAATGCAGCAGAACAAGTTCATTGTTGTTGTTGGTTTACCCCTTTCAGCTTGCTCTTCCATTAAAACGAGTATGTGCCTGGGAGAAGAGAGGTCACACCTCTGCAGCACGGGAAGTGTTCCACAGCTCCAGTTGTGCTAAAGCAACTGGGAGCCCATCTTTGTATCTGACTGAGCAGCTCTCAGGTGGAGATAATAAAACCCCTGCCCCAAGGCAGCTGTCTCAGCTGCATCCTGCCCACCTATTCCACTGCAAGACAGCAGTCCATGCCACAGTGTAAATCACTCTCTCCCTATATGTGGTTTTGCTTTTTTACCTAGTAATCAAAAGGTAAGGCTTCAAATCAAATGGTCAAACAGTATTTTCTGGCTTTTCTATATTGCAGCAGGCTGTAAGCCAGCACACAGTACATCATCTAAAAACACTGCAGAGTAAGTCTTTTGTTTGCTGCTTGTACCATCCTCTGCAAGAGCTGTATGCCATGAGCTTAAAGTATTGCAATTCAAAAGTGAATCTTCGCTAAGATAAGGGGAGCAGTGAAGCAATCCACAACCTAAGATATATTTTTATAGGGCCTACCTTAGATTGTATTAAATATATGACATTCATGAAGAATACCAGCTTAACTTCCAGAATTATATAGTCAGTTTATACTTGTTTTCTCTGGAGGATTTAAGTATAGAATTGTGGTTTGCTAAGAAAATATTCCATGCACTGTGCTAAGATTAGGCTGCCTTTAGCATCTAGAATGGTCTTCCATCAACTATAGTACAGAAAAATCTCCCACTTTAATTTGTATAGCCTTCAGGCAAATCTTAAATGAAACACTGGAAATAGAAGGTACAGCCACAAATCACACCTCCAATAGGCCTCCTTTTTCTCCCCTCCCCAAAAGTCTTCTTTATTGTATACTTCTCTAAAGAAGTCATTTATTGCATTTCATTCATTGTGTTCAGCTCAAATCCTTGCAGACGCCTTTACTCATCTATCCATTTGTTAAATTTAGGGATAGATCTAGAACATCCTTCATTATAAAATATTTTGTAGTTTAGAGACCAGATTTGACATGCTTACACATTGACTGATGAGAGTTTTAGTTAAGATAAAGAACTCTCGAAGCTCCAGTGACAGTATGTATTTATTGTGAAAGACTTTGTATTTCCAGAGCTATGTTTTGGTTGACCACTACTTTGATTCATTTATACCCTCCCATAATCAAATACTGTCTCCCTGTGAGAAACACCTTACTAATAGTGCAGTCACAGACCTTTTAATAGCTGTGCTGAAGGGAACAGGCTGGCTGAGACAGGCCTGCAACATTCAGAAGGGCTCTGAGTCATGGCCTGCAGCCTCTGCTGAGTGCACAGCACCACAGCTGAACAGCTTCACCAGGCAGTGCACCTGTGTTCTCTCTGGGATGACTACTGCTGTCATTAATGTACCTTGTTTCTGATTATCCTACTGAAAATTAAGTACTATAGTAATACTGACTTACAACACAACCCCCTTGTCACACAGGCAGAGTTATGAAGAGTTGTTGTGTTCAGCCCCCCAAAGAACAAAGCACACTGCATATTGTGCCCTGGGGCTGTGTGGCACTCACTCAGGCTAAGGAAAACCTTAGGATACGAGAGCACAAGGGCAGGACAATCATAGAATAGGTTAATGAAGAACAAATACACACTTTGGAGACTTTATGTAACACTCAGTATCACCTCCTACTCAGCAGCGGCTTTTCTGGCTAAAACCGACATAGCAAACAGCTCCAAAAGGTGAGCAAGGTCCTTGGCAAAGGAACTGCTGCTCTTTACAGCCTTGGACTACACATCCTTGAACCCTCAGAGCTGTCTCCACACTATCACAGACCTTCCCATCACTTCCCAATTGCTTCTGCAACATCATCTTCACAGAAGGCCAAGGCAGACAAACCCAGCAGTGCTTCCCCCACAGACCCATGTAGGGCTGTTTTTTCCAGCCCTTGTTTCACTGCCAGTGGTACAATTGTCAGGTCAGCAATTCCTTATCCAAGCACAGCAATATGTTATGTCATCTCCACCAAGGGATGAAATCCAGGGATGCCCATCTGTGTGCTTAAACACACCTCACCTTTCCTACCTCCAACCACAGCATTTGCTTTCTCAGCACAGGAAAAGAAGAGAGCCTTCCTTCACCCTCAGCATCCAGTCTATCTTGGGATCTCTATTTCTTACACAACATGGTATATAGTCCAGCTGAAAATCACTGTAAATTTGTTTTATGCAAATTTAACTGGTGTCACCTTCCCTCACAGCCAGAGTTTAAGGAAGGGGGCAATGCTCTGCTCTCACTCTCACCACATCTGGCTGCTGGCAGAGCAGTGGAGGATCTCACTGGTTTTTTTTTTCCCCCCCCCAGAGCCGAACACTGGTGAGGAATCAATAGAGCAGAGAATGGGGACAGGGATTTCCCATGCAAACTATGACTGAATTTTCAAAAAAGGGAATTGCAACCAACTGAGACAGGAATAAGAAAGAGAATGAAATAACAGCAAGATTTGAAACAAAAGCTGGAAAATTAAGCAAAAGTAGCAATAGCAAGAGCTTAACAGAAGATTCCTGCCAGAGAAAAAGGTAGGAAAAAGGGACCACAAAGTCAGAAACTGAGGTATTTAAAGGCGTTAACTGACAAAGACATTCAGATTATCAGACAGGAGGTCCAGCTGTGCCATTCCCTGTGCAGCAGCTGTAAGCAGCAGGGAAGCTGCACAAGGAAGATCTCTGAGCCAAAAAGCCCCTCTCCCACAGCCTCTCCAGCATGAAAATAGCCTCACACCTATCTTCACCCACCAGTGAGTGGGAAGAGAAGAACACCAAGGGGGGCCACAGGAACAGTCAGAATATCACACAGCCTGATGGGCTCCCCAGCACAGCCCACATCAGCAGGTCAGACCAGATAAATACACACAAAATCAAGCCGCTGTTTTGTAGTTAGGGTGAAAACAGACATAGAGCACAGCCTGCTTCAGGGAATGAACCTGGTGGGCAGCATACCTATCACAGGCATGTGGCTTTACTGGTAAGGAGGCAGCAGATATGAGAGCACTCCAGGGCCCAAGCCAGGGGAGCTCCACCTGCATCTTCTGTACTTTTCCAGTGCTTGTAAGATTTGAGATTAATCTAACTAGAAAATGACACAGCAGCCAAGCAGAACTCCATTAGGAGTCTGCTAATGGATAGCTAGGCTTCATTAAGGGGTATCATGGCCTAAATCCTCCAAGATTTCCAGACATATAGTGAATCTCCGCACCAGCCACAGCAAAAAATAATAAAGAGCTAATGGCTATTTTAACACTGCAATGTACACAATTGCTGGAAATTATTGAAATTTTCTACTTTCCTTAAACATATATATCCCATCAACTCTGTTTCCATTTTCACCTTTACATAAAGAACAGGATCCATTAACAAAAATCCAGTAAATCACACGCTCAGACAAACCTGAGACCTCCTCTGGTGAGTTGTGGTCCCAATTCCCACATCATAGGCAGCACTGCAGCCCTCAGGAAACCTCCTCACTACTGGTACAAGCAGTTACAGAGGAAAAAAACCTCTTCTGCCCCTAGAACCTCCTTTTATTCACCCACTGTACAGCTTTCAGGTGTGTGGGTCCTGGTAAGGGACTTGCAGTCCTTATGACTTTCAGGTGTGTGGGTCCTGTGGCAGGAATTGTATTGGACACGACATTCCTTAGGACACACCTGTTAGCATTTAACAAAATCAACATGATTTAACTCCTTCATTTTAACTTCTTCCTAAGCACCTTGCTCTTTCTAAAGCTTTTTACATGGAAAAAGATGAAACATGCATTCTGATGGCAGTTCAATTTCCAGTTCTCCTTTCCATCATTTTCTTTTATTTTCAGCCTTAGCTTTGATACACGGCAGTGTAGCAATCATTTAGTGTAAAGATGCTCCAAGTGGGAGAGGAGGGCCTTAAAAATCAAAATTTTAGAGAGCAAGGCTTACCCAAGGGTTAGGAATAGTGCTTCAGGGTGGACATGGTGTCTTACACCAGCATCAGCAACTGCAGCTGAGTCAAAGGGGAAAGGCAGGCTGATGCTCCATGGAGGCTCCTGAGGAGAATGAGAAAGAGAAAGCAGGAGCCCTTCTGGGGTCTGCAGCCCAGGGAATGGGTTTATTCTTCAGGATAAGAAAAGAATAGGCCAAAGAGACTGACACTCCTATGCTGGCTAAAGCAAACCTATCTATTCAGACATAATTCCTATTCACAAGTAAATAACGCGGCGTATTTTTTGCTTTACAGCTTCAGACTCTTGACATGGAGAAAATCATGGTGGAAACAATCCTGGCCCCATGGGAAATCCTGCTGGTCATTTTTGCTGCAGTGCTGGTAATGAGTTTCCTGATGCTGCTGCCTCCCGCTGCAGTGGTGATCTGGAGAATGAAGCATGTGCCACAGATCTCGCTGCACGGCTCAGTGTGAGCCAGCCCTGCTGCACCACCGGTGCCCTGGGAGGATGGTTCACAGTAATAACATCTCTCAGGATCACTCTCACCACCTGTGATCCACCCAAAAGCACTGGGTTTACCAGTCCCTTGCTACTAAGTTCCTGTGAAAAGAGAATGTGTGTGGTTTTGTTATCATGAGCCACGGTTCTCGGCACTTCGCCTTCCGTTTTTTGGCCAGGTTGTAATTACTGTTGTTGGCTCAGTTCCTGGGCTGAGCTCTTCTCTTGTGTTATAATGGACTGGAAGAGAAGCAAGGATAATGCAGCATTGTATTCCCTTAATTAATATCAGGAAAGCCTCTGGCAGTTATGCAGGTGGACTTATCAAAAGCATGCAGGATACTCTGGGGAGGCTGCAGTTTAGTCTGGCTGTTTTGCAAAGCCTAAAACTAAAATAAATACCAGAGAATGGTACAATAAATAAGCCTCCTCTGCTTCTGTTGTCTGATCTGAAAACTTAATGGCTTAAAACGTTCTTCAGTTCTGTCCTTCAATATGAATTAATTTCTTTCCTTCTATATGAATCTTCCTCTCTCCTCAACCCCCTAGTGCCAGAACACAAAGCACCCCCATCCCAGGGCTAGAGCAGGAGCACAAGGGATGATCTAATGCTCAGACAGGCCCAGCCGGACACCAACAAGAAGTTAATGCAAAGACCCAGCAGCCATTTACTGGAATTAAATTATGCAAATATACCCTGGGAAATAACACAATTAAATTTACTTTAGTTTTTAACTGTGTCATATGGGCTTATTGAGTCAACTTCCCTTTCTCATATATAAATAACAATTCAGGTGCTGGGAATGGAACAAAACTGCTTCTCTGCAAGTTTTTGAAAAACATCCCAGCAACCCAATCTCCAGCTTTATATCAGGTTCATGACAGATGATAGTTAAACCTTTCCAGCCTAATTCTTCCACATGTGTGATACACACCATGAGGATTTCTGACACACAGATTAAACAGTTTGTCACAAATGAAGACAATTCTTGCAGTTTAATTAAAAATAAAAGCAATTTATTAATTGGGGGAAGGCTTGGCACCCAACCCCGGAAACAAAAAATAAAAGAAATCGAGATAAAATTTGGTAAAAAGATAAACCAGGAACCCCAAAAGAATAATAAAACAAAGAACAATCCAAGAATCCAATAATAAAATAAAATAAAATAAAATTGCCCGGGAACGTGGGCCAGCAGAGCCAGCACGGCTATGTAGCCCGAGTCCAGAACCCACAGTGCTGTCAGTTGGAGCAATGCGGCCTAAGACAGCACTGGTCTCTGCCTGGCTAGCCCAGTAACGAGGTGCCACCCCACACTTGAACAGCAAAGCCCAACGAACTACGAGGTAGAGCCACCCGCGAAGCACAGCGCTTCTGGGAGTCCGACACT
>VZTH01019333.1:0-40488 GCA_013397815.1 Aleadryas rufinucha | reverse complement strand
GTACCCGCCGCGGCTTCCGGTCCGCCCGCGGGCCGCGGCCCCGCTCGCTCCCGGAGCCCCTCCCGGCCCTGCCGCCGCTCCCGGCCCTGCCTCGCCCGGTACCGGAGCGCTGTTTGTTACGTTCTGGGAGCCTCCGGGGTTTCTCGGTGCTGTTGTGCGGCCTTTCGGAGCCGTTTCCAGCATCACTGCCGCATTAAAAGTCGATTTAATTAACCCTTAAAGGCCTGTGAATTGCTTGTTTTCTAGTGGCCGCTTCCCCACAGCTGTGTTTGGGTAAGAGGAGAGCGCGACCCAGCACTTTTCTGTCGTTATATTGCATATATTATTACATATGCGGCTTTTATTATAATCCTTTGCTGTTATTTTATAATTTTTACCACTATTTTTCTATTTTTGCCATTTTTTAATTTGCAACATTTAAAAAATTTTACCATTATCTTACGTATTTAACATTATTTTGCCGTTTTAATAATTGCTTTATAATTTTACCGGTTTTATCCTCCTTATAATCAATGTTTTATCATTTATAAGCATTTTGAACGTTTCCTGCTTAAAAATTTACGTTTCAATACCCAGGCGTTAATTTGTGGATGGTTTGGCGTAATTAATTGTCATTTAGGAATCGCTAAGGGACGTTTTGGGAGCATCCTAAGGATGCTTTAAGTAAATAACAATTTTAATTATTTATAAATAATAATTTTCTGATTTTAATTAGCTATAGATAAATATGCGAAGCGTGGTGGTAGCATAAAAATCTCTCAGCCAGTGTGCTGCTGCATTTCCTCACCTCCTAATTACCCTTGCTAATCAGCAGAGCTGAAATTGGGCTTTTTTCCCAGCAATGTATTTTATAAACGCCCTGAGAAACCTTTGGGGTTGGAGTTGAACACGTTAATTCCGAGCAAAGCGTGGCAGAAGGTGGTGGTGGTGGTGTGAAGGGTTGGAAGGGGCGTTCGTGCTGGGTCAGGGGGTCAGAATTTCATGGAAGTGCTGCACAGCCATGAAGGATCCCAATTTACCTGCTGCTAGATCATCCCTGGAGTGACTCTAGGGTTAGGTGGGATATTGGGAAGAAATCCTTCCCTGGGAGGGTGGGGAGGCCCTGGCACAGGGTGCCCAGAGCAGCTGTGGCTGCCCCTGGATCCCTGGCAGTGCCCAAGGCCAGGTTGGACATTGGGGCTTGGAGCACCCTGGGACAGTGGAAGGTGTCCCTGCCCATGGCAGGGGGGGCACTGGATGGGTTTTAATTTCCCTTCCAACCCAAACCAGTCTGTGATCCTGGGAAATTCCTCTCTCTGGGTTATCCGGCCCCCTCGCTCCAACCTCCGAGCTGATCCCCAAAATCAGGGCAGCCTGAACATGTCCATCTTCTTTCCACCCCAAGTGACTCCAAGGGACTGAGTTTGAATAACAAGGACATGACTAAAATGGAACAAACTTTCCTGAATGCAGTGATTTTTCAAGAACTGAATTTACTCTTTGCTAATTAATCGTTCATTGATGATATTTGAGATACTTGTGTCAATTCTAATGATTTCCTCACCAAAACATTAATTTCTGGTTTTTATCAGCGTGGCAGCAGCACAGGGAAGGCAGGAGGAAGCAGGAGACCTGAGTTAGAGCTGCTAGGGATTATTTGTAGTGCTGCTGTAAATATTTAGGAACACAGTAAGAAACAAGGTGGTTGTGTGTGCAGTGAGGCCCCACATTTTTAATTGTTAAGACATCTCTGTGCATTAATGACCGGAGAGTATAAAGGGAAATCAACTCAGAAGGGGATTGTCTTTACAGAACTTGGTGTAAAATTTTATCCCAAATTTGTTTATTTATGTGTCCTAAATTCTGGACCGTGTTCAAGATGTAAGAGTCTTAATTGTGGGGGCATGAACTTTACCAGGGCGCTTTTGTGGCCTCTCTGCTCAAGTTTTAGGAGTCAGTTTCTCTCAGTATCCGAGAGAAAAATGTAATTAAACGTTAAGCTGCCCTTAAAGTTCTGCTGGTGCTTGAAATCTTTGTGGGATGAGTGCTGTGGGTGATTCTGGGTCCTGCAGAGTCCAGGCTCAGATCCGTGCCCTCGGTGATAGTTGGGGTTGGAGCCCTGCTGTGTTTGCAGGCAGCATTAGTCCAGTCTCTTTGTTTTCCTGTGCCTGCACAGTTTGATTGGAGCATGGAGCCCATCTCCCTGCCAGAACCAGGGATTCCTGCAGGAAACAGCTCATCTGTGCCACAGAAAAGATTCCGTGTCCTGGTGGGAGTGACTGGAAGCGTGGCTGCCCTGAAGCTGCCCCTGCTCGTTGCAGAGTTGCTGAAAATCCCTGGGGTGAGTGAAGCTGTTGGTGGAGCTCTGTAAAGTTGGAGTTACCCTGGTTTTGAGGAGAGATCATGTGGCTTCTGCTGAAATGCCAAGTTCCTCCTTGAGGGGCCCTCTAGTTTGAAAATTTCTGTGAGGAGGATTCTACCTGTTTTTAAAAATTCTTTTATTTTTCCCCTATCATTTCATACCTGAAAAGCTTTTTGCTTTGGGTGTTTTTTTTTTTTTCTGGAGTTTGTCCTTGTCAGTCAAGTTATCAGATGTGGTTGCAGACAGAGGTGATGCTTCTGAAACTTGAAATCTCCAGGGTGTTGCAGTTTTCCATGGGTGGGATGTGGATTTTCCAAATGTAAACGCAGCTGTGTGATCCAGAAAGGGAAAACAGACCTTGGAAAACCAGAAATAGAAAACACAAGCTGCTATACGTGTCTGTGTAGTATTTTTTTACTGTTTGTTGTCTGGAGTAACAGAGGTGCCCAGCAGAGGCCACTGGTGACTGATCAGGGAGGGAAATGTGCTGTTTTCTGCTGTAGAATAAAGTTAAACATGGAAAACTTGTAGGTTTTAGAAATGGAGGAAATATTTTGGAGCAGTGAAATAAATAAAAGAGTGGCAGGGCCAAGAGGGTGCACTTAAATCTGCAGATTTATTGATTAGATTGCTTCTTAAATATCTTTTGGGATGACTTGGGAAGCTGTACCTTGTGGATGCATCGAGCAGAGGCAGAGGAGGTGCTGATTTATCTGGTTGATGCTGATATCCGAGCTGGAAGGGGTACTGGAGGTGAGGCCTGTGTGGCAAAGTGAGGCCTCAGTTATTTTGTGACTTGACCTGATGTGATTAGTGAGGTCAAAGGTCCCAGCCTGAGGTAAGAAGGACAAAGAGAAATGACACCAAGGACTGGAGTGACCAGCCCAGAGCCAGAGATAGGGATCTTCTAATCCTCTCCCTCTCGGATTAGCTTGGCTATTGCCCATTTTCCTTTGCTCCTGGAGCTTGGAACATCCTTCTGTGCAGTGACAGGCAGAATGCAGATGACCCATGGTAGGAATGTGGGTCAAAACCTTTGCTTCTCTCTGGGTGTTTGTTTCATAATTAAGAGCTGCAGGCAGCTGGACTCAAACTCTCTGTGCAGGCCCAGAGGTCTGTGACATCCAGTGCAGACTTTGTGGCCACTGGTTTTGGGGCAGAAAAAGCAAAAGTGAGACATCCAGGAGTTTATAACAATTTATTAATCAAAGTTATTTACTTATTTCTGCTGTGATTTCAAGGCCTGCTGAGTCGGTGTAACTTTCCCATGGAGTTTGTTGAGTCCTGCACAAGGCTGCTGCATCAATTTCTTTACTGCTGGAGCAGAACTTTACAAAGGAGCAGGAGCAGAGGAAAGGGTTTGATACCAGAGGAGATGTGGTCACAGGCTTGCAACCAGAGTGGTTAGTTTAAATTGATATTTTGCCTGAAATGGTCTGTGGTGAACGACTTGGCAGAATGATTTTGCTGCTCATTAACCTTTAACACCTCCTCGAGGGTGCCAGTGGATGTGACTACAGCTCACTGCCTTTTGTTTGACTCATCTTTACAGATGGGAAATTCAGATGGCAGCAGGTATTGCCCTTGCACCTGGTATGGGGGGAGACAGCAGTGTGTCATCATCTCACACACCTGATTCCCAAAGTTTTTCAGTGGCTGGGCAGGAACACAATGACAGCAATTGTATTGGGAGGATATTGGTTAGTAACAGCCTTTGGGGAGACCTCAGAGCCCCTTCCCGTGCCTGAAGGGACTCCAAGAGAGCTGGAGAGGGACTTCGGAGAAGGGCCTGGAGTGACAGGACAGGGGGGAATGGCTTCCCACTGCCAGAGGGCAGAGCTAGATGGGATCCTGGGAAGAAATTCCTCCGTGTGAGTGTGGGGAGGCCCTGGCACAGGGTGCCCAGAGAAGCTGTGGCTGCCCCTGGATCCCTGGCAGTGTCCAAGGCTGGACGGGGCTTGGAGCGCCCTGGGACAGTGGAAGGTGTCCCTGCCCATGGCAGGGGGTGGGACAGGAACACCTTTAATTTCCTTTCCAATCCAAACCAGTCTATGATCCTATGATAAAGAAAGGCAAGAACAAACTTTTCTGTGGATAAAACATTTTGCTCTTGAAGCTCCAGGATGTCACTTGGACTTCAGGTTTGAATCACACCCTGTCACTTCATTGTGCACCTGCCAGGCAGCCTCTGCCTCAGCTCCTAGGTGCCATTTAACAGAGGAGCTGCTCATGCTCATGTGCTCAGGCTGTCTGGAAGGATTTTGCTGTCAGAACTGAGAAAGCCATTAAAAAATAATCACGTGCACCTCCTTACCCCGAGCAGAAAGGGCTGTGCCAAGAGAATCCTCTATCAGAGACCAGCAGTGTTGCCTGAACACAGGAGAGCAGTTTTGTGGTGAAGTTTGTTTTGGAGATTTGGCTTAAGCCAAAGACCTCTAACTAATCTAAACTGTCTCCAGTGAGGGAGTTTGAGTGTGGCCAGACTGCCTTTGCTGTTTAAGATATCCACAGGCAAACAGAGGGTGTGCCAGGTAAATAGAAAGAATAAACTATGTAGGCTAAAGTGATCTTGAGAACACTGATCTCTTTGCAGCGTAGCTGCAGGGACTTGAAGGACTTGCTGAGAACAAGGGAACCAGGAGCCCACCCCAGCAAAAAAACCTTCATTAGGGAGAATGTTTAACTCACTGAACACCTTTCTTGGGGGGTGGTGGGATTTCAGCCACCAGCACTCAGACTCCTTGAACGTCCCTCTGGAATGTTCTGGCCTGGCATGGTTGGATGCAGTGCTCGATAGCCAGAGCTCTTGCCTAGTCCTGGGCTTATGCTTGGAAGAAATAAATATTTTTTGTAATGGTACCATTTCAGAGAGCAGACATCCTCCTTCAAACTGCAGAGTGCCCTTTAAACCCCCAAATAAATAAGTTCTCTTGCAGGCTGAGGTTGACACCTCGCCCAAGGCCCGCGGCGCAGCAGAGCGGCGATAGCGCCTTTGTGGGTGTCGCTGCTGGGCTCGAGCAGCTTCCTGTGGGGTGAGGTGAGCATGGCAATCATACAGTTAGTTAATGCCTGTGAGTGTGATCTTCACGCTCAGAAACACTGCAGACACCTGTGATTCCAAGTCAGGAGTGCTTCGAGAAGAGCAGACGTTTAGAAGAGGCGAAAAAGCAAAAACACAGTACCAAAAACGTGTCGTGCAGCTGTGTTATCCTGTCGCTTTTCCTGCAGAAAATGGGGAAAATTACCAACAGCCACAGTGTGCTAAGGCTGGGATTTTCCTCTGCTCCCAGCTGTTATTCTAGTCACATAGGATGCAAGGAGCCACCAGTACCCCATTCCCAGTGGAATAAATGGTGCTGGGGGCTGGGTTAACGTGCTCTGTCACATCACTGCTGCTGTTGCACAGAACCACTTGGAGCTTTCCAGCAGTTGATTGTAGCAGGGAGTGCACACACCAAGTGCCTCATCAGTTTTCTACCTCAAGGCACAGTTTTCCAGCAGGAAGGAGCTGCTGGTGGGGCTGGTTTCTCCCCATCTCACTGTCAGATCAACAGAACCATGCAGAGGGTTCTGTGAGCTGCTGCAAGGAGCAGGCAGTGGCCAATACCATGGAAAAGGGGTAATTTTCACTGTAATCAGCAGCCTGAGGTTCATCTACCTCATTACCAGTCTTCAGAGTGCTCCATCCATGTGTTGGCTTGCCTGTTGACTGGTTTAAGGAACATCCTTGGGAGGAATTGCAGCTGGAAATTCAGTTCCATGTCCCGCATGGCCAGTCAGGGCATGCAGAGCCACTTGGACACTGGCTGGTCCCGGTATGTGAAGGACACCTCTGGTTCACTGCCTGTGGCAGGAGCTGTTGGCAGCATTTATCAGAGCTGCAGGACACACAGAAAACAGGGAAAAGCCCCCTTGGCTACTTGTGAATATTTCTGCAGGAGGAAATGAGAGGTTCACCTTAGCACCTTTTGTGTGTCAGATAAACATCTGAAGGATGGGATAGGCTTTCCCCAGTAGACACCAATAAATGAAGGTTCCAGTGGCTTTGCAGGTTCATCTGAGATTTCAGAGAAAACCCTCATCTTCACCCAGTCTCTCTTTGTGGCAGCCACTGGTTTGCTGCACAGAAACCCTGTGCTATGAGCATAACTACACAGAGGTTTTCCCCTTTGCTTGGCAGGTGAGGACCTGCCTGTTGTAGGCTGACATGAAATGAGTTTCTGGCTCCTGTGGATGTCTGTGGTGGCCTGGCCTTTCAGCTGTGAATAGGGGAGGCTCTCTGAGAAGCCACAAAACTTTCCAAATTGTCCTCAAGTCTAACCAGTGGTCTTTTTCTTTCTGCTTAGCTCGAGGTGAAGGTGGTCACTACTGAGAGAGCAAAACATTTCTACAATGCCCAGGAGATTCCTGTGACCCTCTATGGTGATGAAGAGGAGTGGCAGGTGAGTTGTTCTTGCAAATAGAAGCATTCCTCTAAGTTTTCTTGCAAGAAACTACACTTAGTTCTTTTTTAAACCCGGGCCAAGACTCCTTGGTTTAGTAATGTATGTTAGAATGTGGCTTTTGAAGAACATGCTGTAAATGAGGAGGAAGAGAGGGGCTGCCCTGATGCATTGCAGGATTTGGTCCTGCAGCAGGCAGGGAGGGTAGCAGTGGTCTCTCTCCACCCTGGGCTCAGCTGTTCTGAGGGGTGTCAGGAAATGTCAAGACAGCCACTGCAGAGCCTTGGTGAGCATGTTTGGTGCTTGTCACGAGTCATTCTTGTCACGCAGGCAGCAGCTTCATTCTCCTTAGCTCAGCTGTCAGGGCTGTGAACATCTCTGCACCCTGTGAAATGGCTTTTTCTCCTGACTGCAGTTTTACTGACACACTTTGAGAGTCCTTGAGTATGAAGAGGTTCATTGTATAAGCATCAAGATTTGTTTTTCCATACATTTCATCCCTGCTTTGCAGTACTGATCCGAGCACAGGGTGATCTCTCCTTACCCCTCCTCCTGCCAATGCCCTCATGCATGAGCTTCACTTTTAACATGCCAGTGGTAATGGCCAGGAAACTTTCTGGCTGGTCTCAGGGATTGGTGGATACCTACTGGATCCCAGAGTGCTACAGCCTCGAGGAGTTATTTCTGAGGAACCCTCAGTGGGGTGATAGAAGAGGGGCAGGTCAGGCTTGGAGGTCTCCTGGCACACTGGAGAGCAGGCACGGAGCCCTTGTGGTGGGAAATAACCACAGGATGGTTAGGGTCAGAAGGGACCTTAAAGCTCATCCAGTTCCACGCCCCTGCCATGGGTGGGGACACCTTCCACTATTCCAGGTGCTCCAGCCTGGCCTTGGGCACTTCCAGGGATGGGGCAGTGTACAGGTTTGAAAGCAAACCAGTGACTCCAAGTCAGAAATACAATTTAATAGGGAAAAGGTAAAATAAATGCAATAGTACAAAAGCGAACCACTGACAAAGTCAGAATACAACCTGGCACCCTGTCAGTCAGGGTGCTGGTAGCAGTTCAGATGAAGTGGTCCTGTTAAAGCAGTGATCCTGTAGGAAAAGAGTCTGGTCTCCGTCTGAAAGTCCAGTGGTAGCTCTTGTCCTCTGGAAATCCAGTGGGAAAAGGCTGTCTGNCTACAACACCCATTTCAAAACATTTCTCTAGTCAGTATCATAACAATACTACATAACAACTCACAGGTGCAGATAAAGAGAATTTGTTTACAAAACCGTAGCGCTGTTTTTAATAACTTTGGTGGGAAAAGCAGGGCTCTCACAGAATGCTGCAGAAAGCTGGAAAATTTCTCTGCTGAAAGCTTTTCAGCATCCACATGCCAGGGCCTCCCAGTCCTCACTGGGAACAATTTCTTCCCATACCCCATCTAACCCTGCCCTTTGTGAGCTGGAAGCCACTTCCTCTTGTCCTTGTCTTGTCCAGGCCCTTGTAAATAGCCTCCTTCCATCATCTGGCTCCTTCAGGCACCAAAGGACACAATTAGGTCATCCCTAAGCCTTCTCCAGGCTGAGCAATGCCAGTTCTCTCAGCCTTTCCTCAAAGGAGAGGTGCTCCATCCCTCTGATCAACTTGATGGCCTCCTCTGGGCTCACTGTGACAGCCTGCTCAGCATCTCTTTGTGAGATATTTCACTCTGACAATAAAACTACAAGAAAGAGTAGAAGTGAGTGGAGGAGGTGGGAAAGGTGTTCAGGAAGCCCCGGCTTTTCGGATGCTGCCTTTTTGTTGTGGCTTCCCGTGACTCAGAGAAGGAGCAGTTTGTGGCCCTGATGCACCCCGTGCTGGCCTGTGGTTGGGTGTCCTCTGGGGAATAAGCACCTGATGCTGTTTGCTGCTTCTCAGGACTCTATCCCAGTTAACTGAGCTCTTGGGACCAGGGTTCTCTTGAGCAATTCAGGGCTTTAGTGAAAACAGGAATAGTCACTCAAGGGTGAATATGTCAAGGAGAAGCTGTGGTTGCCCCATCCCTGGAAGTGTTCAGGGCCAGGTTGGACGGGCCTTGGAGCAGCCTGGTCAAGTGGAAGGTGGCCCTGCCCGTGGCAGGAGGTGGAACAAGGTGAGCTTCAAGGTCCCTCCCAACCCAAACCATTCTGTGATTCTAAGAGCCAAGAGAGGAGGGAAGTGCCAAATTGGATAAACCTCATCCATCTTGGAGAAAGCCAACAGGACACTGTTCCCTGCAGTACTTAGGAGGGTTTCCTTTGCTGTAAGTGTGAGTAGGGTTGTGCATGCTAATTAAAAGTGACTTGTTCAATTAGGGGTCTGTACCTCGTGAAATGCCAGTGGGCAGCTTCAGTTCAATGTGAAGCTTATAAATCACATGGGTTCCCCAGGAAATGTACCCCTGGTTTGGGCCTGCCTGGCTTCAGCTGGCTGTAGGATGGAGCTCTTAGGAATAATTCCAAAGCTAAGGGATGCTGTGGATGGGGACAGCTCTTTGCTGTGAGTTGAAACCTGTGGTGGTCAGATGTGCGAATTGTCTTTGTGGGGAAGGGATCCCATCATCGGCTGATCCGCCGCCATCCCTCAGCTGTGCTCCATAAGCACAGGAATTGTGTGTTCTGAGGTGGGATTGAGGAGGTGTGTGAGGGTTTGGTGCTCCCCATCTTGTCTCCCCTGCAGCTGTGGAAGGCCCGCTCGGACCCCGTCCTGCACATCGAGCTCCGGCGCTGGGCTGACCTCATGGTGGTGGCACCTCTGGACGCCAACACGCTGGCAAAGGTTGCCAATGGCATCTGTGACAACCTGCTGGTGAGTAACTGGGCTCTGCCTGCCACTGCTCCCACCCCTCAGGACTGCCTGACCTCGCCTTCATGGAATCTTGCTGCTTCTGCAGCGTCACGAACAGTGAGATTTGCACGTTCCGCTCCCCTGTCACCTGCTTGTCTCTCTCTTCCCCAGCATGGTTCCCCTGCTCCTCTCTCCTTCCCTGACCTACATCCCTTCCCACTCCTCAGCTCCATCAGTCTCTCCTCTTACTTCCCAGTCTGCTTTGTGTCTTCCCCTCTTTTTCTGGAGGGTGGTATTTCTTTCTGCCTCCATCCTCTGTCACTTATACATGCAAACAAACACACACACTCACTTTTGAGTTCCTCTACATTTTTTCAATGCAATCTGGAAAGACACCTGTGAGATCAGATAAAACTGTTTACTTCCAGCTACTTCACCACCTCCCTCACCTAACATAGCACAGACTTTCAAACACACTCGTGCCCACTTACCTCCCAGTCTCAACTACAGAGCATTTTGCTTGTTCAGGCTTGTTTTTTGGTATTTAAAGTGCTCTTGAGGCTCTTCAGGCTAATCAGAAAGTGTATTAAAAGGGAGTGTGCTTCTTTGTTGGGTGCTGGGGACTTTCAGCGGGGCTGAATGTTTTGTGGCCAGGCATTAAGCACACAAAAGATCTCAGGAAGCTGCAGATCTGCATGACCTACAGCCTGTTAGGTAAGAAGTGCATATAAATGAACAAAGTCCACCCAGAGCAGATCACTGGGGATCTGAAATAAGCCAGAAAGAGCTGTGAGAGGGACGAGCAATGTCTTGTCCTTCTGGGTCCCTTGTGGGTGTGCTGGTTTAGCAGAGGGAAGAGCTCAGGAAGGATGTCAGGGATGCATGGCTTCACACACTCCTGCCAGTCCTTGAGAGCCTTGTGAAGGGAAGAGGCAGCTCCAGGAAAGGCAAGTGAGTGCTGGAGGTGCTGGTTGGCAGTTCAGAACAGATTCCATCAGATTTCCTTGTGCTGGGAAGGGTTCAAGTCACAGGGTATAAAAAAGGATGGGCAGGGTTCCTGTAAGGACTCTGTGATCTGAGCTGCTCCCTTGGAAGCTCCTTTGTTTGACTGAAATGCTGTAAGGCCTGGGGAATCTGATGGACATTGCACTAAGAACAGCCAGCATTTATCTTTCCAAGGGGATGAGGTGATCCTGGGTTATCTGGAAGTGCTGAGGAGTCAGATTTGATTCCCTGTAGCACGCAGGAGCTGCCAGATGGTTTGTAACGTGCCAGCATCTCCTGCAGCAGCCCAGATGTGCTCGTGCTCTCCTCTGCTTGTATCCTGGAAGCAGCACTGCTTCCCTCGTGGGGAGTTAGGGATCCACTTGGCGTATCATGTCAGAAGGACTCATTGCCAACTCTCAGTGTTTAGCTTTGCAGCTGGCTTATCTGAAGTGTTGCCCCAGGGGTTTCTCTGCAGCTGATAAGATCTGTGGCCACCTCTCAGCTTCTCTGTCTCCCACACAGTCTGTACACATCCTGTTCCAGCTTGGTTTGCTGCAGCCTGGGCTGCTGGCTGGAGCAGGGTGGGATTTATCCTCTGTGTAGCCTCCCTCATCTTTCCTGCCTGTCGGAGATGAGCTTGGCTGGAATGTGATACAAATTAGTTTCAGCCCGTGGGTTAGTCCAGCTGCGCTGACAAAGTGACAGCCAGGCTGGAAGGGTGCCTCTGTGCAGCAAAGGGACGGGAAGGAGTGAGGAAATCCAGGCCCTCTCTTGGCTTCTCCCGCAGACTTGTGTCATCCGCGCGTGGGACCTGAGCAAACCGCTGCTCTTCTGCCCGGCCATGAACACGGCCATGTGGGAGCATCCCCTCACAGCTCGGCAGGTGGAGCAGCTCAAGGGCTTTGGCTACACCGAGATCCCCTGTGTGGTGAAGAAACTCGTGTGTGGAGATGAAGGTCAGTCCTTTCCTGTGGCTCCTGCCCCTCTGCCTGCCCCGGTGCTGCCCTCGTCCTGGAGGGGTGTGCTGCCTTTTGCCGTGTGGCCATGGAGATGTCGAACTGCCACGCTCTGTACAGACAAGCTGAAGCTTTGCCCTGTGCTATCCCTCTTCGTTAATTTTTAAGTAGCCTTAAGAGCTTTCAGATGAGCCTGATATTGAACAGAAATGCTCGTTCAGGAAGAGAGGAGATCAAAGAGAAGGGAGGTTCTGTGGTGAGCGTTATCAGCCTGGGATTTGGGGGTCCTGACTTAGCTGGGACTGGGGGCTGTTTTCATTGTGCCTCAGTTCCTCAGCTCCATCACTGGGATTAAATCTTGTCCCTGAGAGCAGACAGTGAGAAAAGCCCTCTGCAGATGTGGCTGAGGGTGTAGCTGGACACACATTGAACATTTGTTGTTGTTGTTGCCTGGGTTACTTTTTAGCTTCCCAAACAAGTTTTGATTTGGGGTTTTGACACCAGAGTTCTGTGAAGTGAAAGAGGAGTGTGGAGGAAGTTCAGATTCAATACATTTGGCTTGCAGTGCTAAGAAATAATGGTCTAGTTTAAGTTTTAGTAGCTGCTTTAAATGAAGGTATTTTGACTTTTGGGAAGGGTTTTGATACAAACCATTTGAATGAATGGATTTGCTTTTTTATTAAAATTTTATTGGGCAAATCTCTGTAAAATGTCCCCCAGTTCCAGCCACAGCAGCTATTACCTGCACAGTACTATGCTCCTACTTTGGTGTGACAACCCCAGCTCCAGCAGGATTTTAACCACCTTGTCAGTCCAGTAAACAGTCTGTAACAAAGACAGGATGTTAAAATGTCCCTCATGGTTAAATTCTAGGCCTGGCTTAGTTTTGGAATCCTTAGGTAGGTGCAATGCCTCTAGAGATTTGTACTTTCAGAACTGAAAACTAAGAAATATTTACAATTAGGTAAGTGTAGTGAAGTAACTCAGACATCATGATGGATGATTAGCCTTCCACTGGGATTTTATTCATGATTACATCAAATTTCTTCATATCCAGCTCGGCTGTCTCATCTTTGAGAGCAAACTCTTGAAGGAGCTTGGAGGAGAGGGATGGAGGGATGGCAGGAGTAGCCACATCTGAGTGGGCTCCACTTGTGCTTGTGAGTCGATTCACAACAAGATCTTCCTGATGGCAAACACCAGGACTTTTCCTGGCAGCTTGTAGGGAGATTATGGCAGGGCACTAATGGATTCCATCTCTCTGAAGACCCAAACTAGTCTCTACAACCGACTTTTTTTCACCCCTTCCCCTTTTCTCAGGCCTTTCACCCCACAGCCTCTTCCACGCTCATTTTGGTTTTGTGGCTTCCATCCACGCAGGGGTTTCCCTGGTTTCCACACAAGCAGCACGTAGCAAAGCTCACACATCGGGTGCAGGAGAGATTCAGTTTGCACCAGTTTTGTCTGTTGACACTGTGGTTTGTTTTGCTCTAGGAGGTTTCTCTTCCTCACCCTATGTGGTTGGGTCTCACCTGAAATGCACCAGATCCTCGCTGCCCCTAAGTTTTACCTGATTAATTTTTCTCCCTTTGAAAATAGGTGGGTTAAGACAAAGTCCAGCTAAAAGAGAGTTAGAGTAACAATTTGAATTTCTTGATTGGATACTTTCCATACTGCCATTATCTTCATCATCCTTGGCTGGATTTCTAGAGCCTGGCACACTGGAAGATTTCCACCTGTAGGTATGAGCTGTGCTGTAAGAGTTTGCTTTGCTAAACCAAAAAATCCAGCTGTGAATTGCCAGAGGTGTTGGAGGTGGTGGTGGAGGAAGAAGGCAGGCCTTGGGAGTGTTCTGGAAGGGTGTAGCTCTGCCAAACCGTGCAGAGGCAGTCAGGGAATGTCTCTTATCAGGTGCAGCTCTTCTCCCTGAGATTAGGAGAGCAGAAGGGTCCAAATCTGCCTGGATGCTCCAGACCTCTTGGCATTTACAGATCTGAAAAAGAGGAAAACAACACCTCCCAGAACTAATTTCTGCTGAGCAGTAAGGCATGTATTTTAAATTATAGGATCAGTTAGCCAGCAGGACAAAATATCAAGAGAGACTCCTTTTCAGTCTTCCAAAAGAGACAAATACCTGTGGGATTCCTCTTTCCTCAGCTCCAAGAAAATTAGAAGAGTGAATGGCCTCAGTTCCCAGTGCTGAGTTCAGCACAGAAGGTTAGACAAGGTGATTTAATCATCTCTGGCTTTAAAATTCAGAACCTGAGTTAAAAACTATTTCAAAGGGAAGCAGCAGCACAGCATAGATTAGATGTTCATCTGGCAGATAACCAGGCCAACAGGAAAAGCCTTTCCATTTTGTTCTGCCCAGCACTCAGCTTTCTCCAAGAGTTGCTCTCAAGATTCAGGCAGGTGGGAATCCAGGACAGCTTTCTCTAATGGAGGTAATTGCTCTAATGCAGAGTCACGGGAATGGTATGGATTTGGCAAGTCTTTTGTGTAGGCAAAGAGAATTTCAGAAAGACACTGAAAACACACAATGTTTACCCTGGAGAAAGGAGGTGAGATGGGGACTTTTGCTCCACACACTTTTTTTTAGGTTGCCCCCGCCCTGGATTTCACAATGTGGTTTTGCTCTTGCCCTGCAGGCCGAGGTGCCATGGCCGAAGTGTGGACCATCGTGGAAAGAGTTAAAGGGATCCTTGAAGAACAGGACCTGCCAAGGCAGAGCTGATGTTTTGGCATGTAAATGCTGGTTTTGTGCCTTCCTGATGGTTTGGAGATAAACCCAGCAGGAAGCTGGGCTCAGCTGCCCTGGTACCCATGGCATGCATACCTTTAGCTGGTGTTCAACAGAAGGAGCCAACGGTTGTCTTCCAGCTGGTGCCAAACTGAAAGGTGGTACCTCACCACAGACTTTCAAAAACCAGAGCCAAGAATGTGCTGCTTTAGTGTGGAAAACCCTGAGGTACCTTGCAGAGAGGGAGAAACGTTCCCGAGGCTGCTCAGCCCCCAGTGCTTCACACGTGCTCCGTTCTGGGGAGGCTGCAGAAGGTGTTTGAGCTCCTGGTTCTAGAGAGGAAAAGACCCTGCAAATTCTGGTGCAGGGTAATTCCAGCTCCTTCCAGCAAGTGTCTTCTGGAGCATTCCTGCTCTCTGAAGCCTGGTCCATAGCTGTGCTGGCTCCACATTCCCAGCAGGAGTCACTGTCCAAAAAGCATTTTCCCTTTGGGAACGTAATAAAAAAGAGTTTTTAATCCTGCCCCTGAAGAGTTGCCTCTTGTAACTGCTTTGGGAGGTGTTCCCACCCAATATCTCTGCTAAGTTGTGCCTGCCTATGGTTTTTTATCAGATATGGAGAAAAATTGACTGAACAGAGCTCTCCAGTCCTTTTGCCCTTTTGTAGCTGTTGTCTGGAGAGGGATGAGGTTATCAACCTCATTCCCAAGTGCCTCCTGCCCATCTGGGTGCCCCAGTCAGGAAATGAGCAGGCCAGGCCCTCATGGAAAGCCAAGGGTGGGTGTTTCCCAAGGGAATGAAGTCAAACTTTATCTTTGATGGCCTTTCCAGCTTGAAAATTAACTGCCTGGCATGAATAAATTGGGACATCCTGTGCCCTTGTGTGCCAGACCAGGCAGAGCTCCCCCAGTCCAGCCTTTCCTTGGGAGCACGATCTTGCTCCTGAGGGCAATGGGAGCTGTGGAACATGCTGCTCTAGCAGAGCTCTGCTGACCCACAGAGTTCATTTTTGACTAAACCCAAACAAATTTAAGGCCTTGGGCACAGCATGTGCATCCTGCCTGTGGGGGAAACCTCCAGCCTGCTGTGCACGAGGGAAGAGGTCGCGAGGTTAGGTTTGCTTGACTTAGCCATCCCACACAAATAAAACCTCTGAACTTTCCCTGTTCTGGCTTTTCCACTGACAGAGGTCCAGGGAGTCAGAGCTGCTGAGAAGGATCTTGGTGTGAGCAGAGCTTGTGGCTCACACAGAGGGCTGTAGTGGCATTGTGGCTGTGACTTTTGCATTTTGCCAGGATTTATGGAGCGACCTGCATCATTTGCTCGTGTTCTCAGCTCTCAGCCTCTCAGAGGACCTTACCTTAAGCTCATTGACAGTAGCAGAGATGTTTTTTCCTGGCTTTCACGAGTTTTGATGGTGAATGTTTCTCCTGCTCACAGGGAAATGTGTGTTGTGGCTGTTACAACTGACTCGTCCTTGGGGCTCTGTCGTGGCTACCTCCTGTGGCTGGGTTGTTTATCCCTCCTCCTGCTCCCTGACTTGGCAGCACAGAAAATCCAAGAGATCCCCCATCCCAGGACAAAACACCACGTCCCTGATAAGAGCCTTCCTCTCCTCCAAGCCTGGTTTGCTGCCTTAAGCTGCTCCAGAAATGTTGACAAGTGATCCTCTGCGTAATTGCTGTGATTTTTTAATTGGAAGCAGGTTGTGATACCATTCCAGGCTGGGATAAACCCGTGCCCCAACCACCTTTCCTTCAGGGCAAATGGAAGAAACAGTTAAGTTCCTTCTGGGAGGCAGGAGCAGCTTCCAGCCTGGCACAGGTACAGGTCCCCACCCATGGCCGGGGAGGTGCGGCAGCCCGCGGGCAGGAGCTGCTCCCTGTGCAAAAGGAGCAGGAACAGAAGCTGGGGGAAGCCCTGTCTGCTGTAGGAGGTGACTTTGGGACAGTGTTTTTCTAGGACGAGGCTTTGGGTGGTGATGAAGGACCCGATTCCAAACCAGGGCTCTGTGCCAGCTTGGGGAATAGGCACTGCCAGGTTCTCCTTAGCCAGTGAGGTCACCAAGAGGTGTTGAGGAATGGACCCCCCATGGCATTCAGGCTTCCACCTCCATCCCTCACAGCTCTGTGTGTGACTCAGGTTCACAGCAGAGGCCCGAGATGCTTCCCATAAGCTTTTTCTTTTCCTTCAGCTCTTCTTTTTAAGCCACACGCTGATTTTTTGTTTCACTTCCCCATGGAACTCTCGGATGACCGAGGCAGCACCCCCGTGAATCCTGCTGCATTGCAATTTCATTCATCCTGCCTAAAACTGTTTCTCTCAGCATGGCTTGGGAGTGATAAAGAGCTGGGACAAAAGCTCAGCGAAGGCAGCAGCCCAGCTCCTTTCCTGGGCTCGGACATGCCTCAGCATCCCTGTCTCTGGCTTCTTCCCCCCACCCCAGACTCGATGGGATCCCTTTGCTGCTTGGATTTGGGGGGCACTGGAGGAGAATGGAGATGCCGTGGTGCTGCTTTGGTCTGGCTTTGATCAGGAGTTGGCTCCCCAGCTCCGACTTGGGATGGGAATTGCATCATCTCACCTGCCTGTCCCTTCCCACTCCTCCATCGTGGGAGCCTGCAGCAGGAAGAAAACATCTTAAAAAAGTGACAAAACCTCCCCATATTTAGCATTTCAGCAGCGGTGCCTCTGTGATGCACCTGGTGCAGCGGCTTTGCACCCCGGGGCTCCGGATTTGGCACCTGCCCCGCCGGGAGCGGGGATGCCGCCCACTCCGGATCCCCAAAGCACAGGAGGTGGCAGGAAGTGGGTTTGTTCCCCGACCACAGCTGAGCCGGGCACTGGGGGAGGCCAGGGGTTGCCATGGGGTGACAGATCAGCGGTGGCAAGTGAGAACTGTGGGTGTTTGTAGGTTTTTTCATTTCCTTGCTCTGGCAGGGTTCAAAACAGCACCATGAGACACGAATCTTCCTCCTGTGAGATTGCAGTGACAGTGGAAAAGGGAGATGATCCAAAGGGATAGTCGTGGTTCCACCCTCTGTCTTCATGTTTTGGCTTTCCATGTGCTTCATTTTTGTGTCTTGCCAGCCCTCCTGACTTGGGAGATGTTGGGAAGCAGCTGCATCACCCTGACTGGTGATAAGGCCGGTGCCAAAAGGCCCAGCAGGGCTCGGCACAGACTCCTTGGCACCAGCAACACCGACGGCTTGGCTTTGGTGGGACAGCCTTCCAATTTTAACTTGCAGGTGCAGTGTTCTTCTCCTGGCCACTAGCCACGGTGGGTGCTTGAAAAATTGTTTCCAGGAGTAATTGAGCTTAATTAAATAAAATTCCCTGGAGCTGGGATGCTCTGAGATGCACTGGGACTGAAATAGTCCGATGGGGCAGTTCCCTGCTAGGTCTCACCCTGTCTGGGGTTTTATTTTTCTCTGCTAGGTCTCCCTGTGTCTGGGATTTTATTCATGGGATCTCATGTTGTCCTTTAGATGGAGATGGGGATTTTTCTCTGGGAATGCTGGCTTTGGTGTTGTACCTCGCTCTTCTGACTCTCTGGGGAAAACGGGATAAAGGGGACGGAATGACCAAAAAGCCTTTGTGCTGTCCAGGGACATGAGGAATAAAGGTCACTTCAGTCATCACAGTAAAGATAAAATGAAAATGCTCTTGACCACAGGCTCCTGGGATCCTAAAGGGAAATGGGCTCTGCATGGAGACTCCTAAAATCAGGCTTAAAATCAGACTCCATCTGTGATCGCAAAGACCCCTCAGTCTGAAATCGGGGAGTGCCTGGTGTGCTCCCAATCCCCGGTCCCATGGCATTCAACCCCTTGCAAGTCATTGCTGGCCACTGCCAGCTGTGGAGGGGTGAGCACCCCAGGGCCCCTTCATCCCCCTGGTCCCACAGGAGGATCCAGAAAATCCCCCCACATCCTGCTTCCAGCGCCAGGCCAGCGTGCCAGGACAGGCAGCGCCAGCTTCCCACCGCCAAAACAAGCTGGGGGAGGGCCAAGCACAGCAATAAAAGCTTTATAAAAGGGATTTATTCCTACATGGCTCCTTGGATGGCTGGAAGAGCCT
The DNA here is from genome assembly GCA_013397815.1 of Aleadryas rufinucha. NCBI lineage: Eukaryota > Metazoa > Chordata > Aves > Passeriformes > Aleadryas > Aleadryas rufinucha. Next base: position 22,152 of record VZTH01019333.1, on the reverse strand, counting down.
TTCCCCAGGAGAGCTGTGCCCCCGGAGCAGCCTGAGCCCCCGGGCCTGGCTCTGCTCTGTCTCGCTTGATTTACACGGGGTGCTTGGGTGGTTTATAGCTTTGGAGAAATATGATTCATGAACTCCAGTGTGATAAGGATGAGGGAGGAAAGAAAAGCCACGTCAACCTGAAGGAATGTGGCCGATAGAGAGCCCAGCCTGCGGCTGGCAAAAGCCCTGGGAGAGAGGATCAGGCGTAAAAAGGGACAAGATGAGAACATGTGCCTGAAAAAATAGCTGAAAGCCTCCCATCCCTGCTTCAGGGGCTCTTGTCCCCCAAATCCACTGCAGCTCTGAGGCCGTGGGATGGCTCCAGATGAACTCCATGGACATGGGTCACCCAAACTTCCGAACTGGGGATAATTTACGGCCCGAGCTGTTGTGTTTGCACAGGGCTGACTGTGCTCCCGAGGCTCCAGCCTCCCTCCCGACCACTGCTCTGCTTCCCCGAGGATCAGGAACCGGCGTGGGGTCTGGGAGCCGTGCCAGAGCCATCCCAAAGCGAGCTCCTGCATGGGTGGCAGGCAAGAGAAGCATTGTCCCTTTGTCCCCTTGCTCTGCTGGGCAGCACCATGTGCCTGCCGGGCACATGGCTTGGGAAACTGACGCTGTGCCGAGGTTTCCTTCACCAGTGGGAATGAGGGTGGCAGGGAAAGCCCTGACCTGGTTCCTGCTGCCCCCTGTGCAAACACATCGTGTTTGCCATCCTGGCAAACACAGCCCCTTTATAAAGGCAGCAAAAATTGTCTGTCAGGAGAGAACACAGCCAATATCAGAGAGAATTCCAGCTCTGGGATGTGCCAAGGCACAGGCAGACCTCTCTGCCCCTTGTTCCCATCCAGAATATCCTTCCTGAGGGCGGGGAGCTCCTGCTCCTGCAGCATCCCCAGGGAATCTGCATCCTGCATACCCTCGGGGTGAGTCTGCTCTGAGATGTTCTGGGTGGATGTTATTTACAGCAGCACTTTTTCTTCAATAGGAAATCGCTCTTGGTGCCGGGAAAAAGCTGCTGAGGTGCTGGCAGGGTGCGGGCGGGGTGCAGCTGGAGCACCCAAATGCCTGCAGCCCATGAACCCTGCCAGTTGCCTCAGCAGAAAGTCAATATTGACCCTCCGTCAGCGCTTGCATGCAGCGGCACTCCCGCTGCCAAAGCACAACAAAGCCCGGCGCGTCCCTCCAGCACCGGCTCTCTGGGCTGGCTCTTTGAAAATAATCATCATTAAATAGCTGGGTCTGCTGGGGCTTTGTTGGAAGTCAAATACCTGGGAAAAGCCGTGCAGAAAGAGAGCTCCAGCTGCTCTGCTTCTTACTGCTCACCCTCTCCCTCCCCCGACCCAGCGTCCATCCTCCCCCAGAGCACCCATCCAAGCTGGATCCCCGCAGGGGACGTCACCTCACATCCCCATCACATCCCCAGCTCCTCGGAGGGCACTGTTGTGCCAGAGCCGGGACATGGGAACTGGCAGAACCCCAGGGAAATAAAAGCTGAAGTGGTTTGAAGGCTTGGCCTCCAAAGGGGGAGGGTGGTGGGGGAGCAGAGAGGAACCAAAACCCAGTAGCAGAGGAACAGGCAGAGGGCAAAGGAGAAGTGAAAGCAGCTGTGATTACTGAAGGCTCAGATGTGAAAGAGTGGGAGCACTATCTTTGGGGTTCTCACTTCCTTGTCTGTGCAGGTTTTCTTGGCTTTGGGCTGTTTTTAACTCCATTCCTGTCTTTGCTCATAAATTCCACCCTGGGGTGGGTGGGCTTGGTGCCACTGGAGGCGGGTGCCACATGTGCCATCGGAGTTTGGAGTTTGGGGACTGCTGAGCATCCCTGCATGGTGGGGTTTGGGGGTGTTACCCAGCATCCCTGCATGGTGGGGTTTGGGGGGGTCACCCAGCATCCCTGCATGGTGGGGTTTGGGGGATCACCCAGCATCCCTGCATGGTGGGGTTTGGGGGGGATCACCCAGCATTCCTGCATGGTGGGTTTGGGGTGTTACCCAGCATCCCTGCATGGTGGGGTTTGGGGGGCTCACCCAGCATTCCTGATGTGCTGAGTTTTGGGGACTATCTGTTCCCTGCCAGGGACGCAGATATATCCAAGCTGCATCACCCCTCTCCATCCCCTTTCCATACCATGGCACATGGGCTGCATCTGCATGTTTGGCCTCCAAATAAGGAGGCATTTTAATCTTTTAAGCAGACTCCCACATATATGGTCCCTGTCCCCAAATATTTTCTGCAGGACTGGGCACCTGGTGGTGGGGCAGAGTGGGGTGTTTGGGTACATCAAGCACCTCAGTAAAAGGCATTTTAAGATGAAACACTGTCACCAAGGGTTGAAAGAGTTCCTAGTCTGGTGTCAAACAAGGGTTTTCTTTCTCCAAAAATAATTAGTGATACTTCCCCTGAATGGTTCTTATCCCTGCAGCCTCCATGCTTAGTTTTGGGTAACAAAATTCTGCAGGTGTTTGGATTTTAGCAATTTAACAGCACTAATTAAAACAGTGCACCCCCTACCCCATCCCTGGAAAGAGTCAGTGTGACTCGGCCATGACCTCAGCTGGGCTGTGTGACTACTGTCCTCTGAGGGACCCCAAACCTGGGCTTAAAGTTAAGCCCGGGATTAGAGGCTGTGCTGAAGCCAGCGGGGTGAGTCCCTCGCTGTCCTGAATCAGCAGTGGCTGCACAGGGAAGCCCCGGAGCGGGTGAGGGGTCTGGCAGCTCGTGGGGCGTTGGATGCTAAAAGGAGGGAGCTGGCTGAGGGTCCCCTGAGCTGCAGGGGACAGAAACCCCAGTAAAATCAACACTCTCCCATGCACACCCATCGGGTGTAACCCCCCTGAGCCTCTGTGCCTTGTTCTGCTGTGGAAGGAGCATCCTCATTCTCCCAAAACCTCTCTCCCAGGCATGTCTGCCTTCCTTTTGAAGCCTGGTTTTTCTCTTCCGTCTGCTCCTGTAATGCTGCTGGGTCGATTTGCCCCCGTTTCTTCTATGCCGGCTTTAAATTTGGTAATTAACAGGTCAATGCAGCCAATCCTATTCCAGGGATGGGGAGGGAGGCAGGTCCTGCTCCGTGCTGAGAAGGGGATGCAGAAGGAAACGTCTGGGGGCTTTCCCTCTGAATTAAACCAACACAAGAAAGAAAGAAAGGATGATTAGGTGGGGGGAAAGGCAGAAGAAAAGTCACTCCCTGAAACCCAAGCCCTTTCATCCCGCGGGAGCTCGGCCCAGAGATCACAGGCGAAGCTGGGTCAGATGCGCTGGAACTTTTCCAGGCCCGGAGTGTTTAAATAGAAAGGTTATGTACCTGGGCGATTTAATTCATCTCTTAATTGGTTGTTTGTTTACATGACTCGGGAGCTCTTTGCTCGTGTTTGCTTTGCTGGCTCACTCAGCTGCTGAAAATCCCGGCCGGCCGCGTCCCGACCCTGCCAGTGCCGGGGACGGGGCTGTCCTTCGGCTGCGGCTCCTCCCAGCGCTTCCCCATCACCCCTTCCCGTGCCCCCGGAGCCAGCAACCCTCCCGTCACACACGGGAGTGCCGGTGGGATGCTCCAGCTGAGGTTCCACCACGCCAACATCTCCTCTTCCCTTGTGGAAACCAGGAGATGGTGGGGTGGACCCCTCTGGGCCAGGACTTGAGGCTCCCCCTCTCCCGAGCATCCTGCCAGGCCCAGCAGACAATGCGATGCAAAACACCACGGGTTTGGGTTTGGGTTTTGGTTTGGGTTTGGGTTTGGGTTTGGGTTTGGGTTTGGGTTTGGGTTTGGGTTTGAGTTTGGGTTTGGGTTTGAGTTTGGTTTTCCCCCTGCTCTTGGTTCTCTGCTGGCCTCAGCCTGCACAAAAATTTGGCGGAAAATCAGTGTTCTCCTACTGTGGCTCTGGAAAGAAGAGTTTTGGAAACACCTGGAGAAGTGCAACAGCTTCTCTCTCACCCTCCTCTCTTGGTTGTATATACATTTTATGTTAATTTTCTCTAGGTTTTATCTGGGTTTATGTTAATTTTCCCCTTTCCAGGCATGCCCAGACAATGGGCGTGAGGTGCCCTCGGGCTCTTTGGCCCAGCGGGTGTCCTGGTGGCAGATGGTCCCCTCCACCTCATGCTTGGATGGGAGAACCTCTCTCCCTCCCCCTCCCTGGAGCCAGTGGATCCTTATCTCAGCCTGGCATGAATCCCTGGAGGGGAGAGGGGAAGCTGCGCTCCTGGCTCGGCTGATAAGGAGCAGCCACCCAGATGGATCAGTGCGATGACCTTGGGAGGAGCAGCCTCGGGGGAGATGGAGAAGCTGAAGATAAAGGGGGGATCATGCCCAAGATGAGCTGGCACCACCCTTGGAATGAGGAAAGTTTTTCCAAACTTTGGTTGGCCTCAAAACACGTCCCAGCTCCTGTGGCTCTCATGGAACTGATGTCAGCAGGGGCCACGTGTGTTTGGGAGGAGCTGATGGGTGTCAGTGCAGGAACGTGGGGATTTGGGGCTTTTTTCCCATGGGTTTTTGGGTTGCAAATGTGTTAACATCTGTTTTTTTTCGAAATCAGTCCCTTTCTCAATCTTTGCTGGATGCAGACGAATATGCATTGCTGAGGGATAAATCAGAGGTGCCTCTGCTCCTCCTCCTCACTCACCTCTTCTCTCCTTCCTCCCATTGAAGTCTGCATCAACACTGATAATTAAAACCACGTTTGGGAGAAGTTTATTGATTTATCCTCCAGAATTTCTTCTTCCTCCTGGAGTTTTGAACTGCTGACATGGAGAAGGACTTCCCCATGTGCTGCCCACGCTTTTCGGTGGGGATGTGATGGGGATTTTAGGGAATGCACAATCTTACAACCATCCCAGGCCATGATGGTGTCTTCAGGCTTTGAGGCTGTGAGGGCATCCTGTGCTGCCTCCCCAGTCCATCCCCAATCCCTGGAGTCAAATCCAGCAGGACACAGCAACTCAGCCCCAGGCCATCCACTGAGCCACATGAGATGTTTGGAGCAGCAAGGAGGTCAGGAAGCCTCCAAGCTGTTGCTGGCCTGTGGTGGGGTGGGAGGACCAAAGGCTGTGGGGAATTTTTCCCTCTTGCTGCAGGGTGTTGGGGAAAAAATGTGTCAGGATGTGGTGATGGGATGGCCATGGCTACGCTGGCTAATGGAGCTTTCTCCAAAAATTCATCATTGCTTGGGGCTGAAAAGTCCTGCTGGGGCTAGAAGGCCCAAGGTGGACTTGTGAGCTAGGAATCACCTTCTGGAGAGCCGATGGGACCCTGCACTGAGCATAGTTCTGCTGGTGCTGAGCTTTGATGGGAAAGTGCTGGGTTTTGGGGCTGTGGAGAACAGGGAAGGCTCATCCAGGATTTTCCTGGGCTGGGATTCATGTATGCCACTGGCCAGCTGATGAAAGGTCTGGAAAACCCAGGACCTGCCGTGTCTTGCAGAGCCACTGGCTTGGCGTAGGCAAAGCCCAGGCCACTAATTACCTGCCTGAGGACAAAAACTTGAGGATTGGTGTTTTCTTAGTGTCTGATCCAAGGAGGTCCCCATCCAAGTGGCACCAAGAGTGCCCCAGGGAGATCTGGCATCCTTCTGGAGAACAGGCAAAGCAGGAAAAGCTTTGAAAGCAAGAGAAGGAGGAGGAGATCCCTGGGTGTCACTGAGCAGCTGCCCCAGGCCTGGCTGATGCAATGGGAGCCCTTCCAAAGGTTGAGAAGCCCTGGGAAGTCCCCAGGAACTTTGGTGGAATCAAGGCTGTCTGCCAACTGGGGCTGGGGAGTCCCCAGCCTGGGGGCAGAGGCTGAACTGGGGCCAAGCTGTGGTTCCCTGTGGGAAGGGCTGATCCAGATGCTGTGGATCTGATGGCAGCAGGTATCCCCGAGGGAGGGTCAGCCAGGAGTAAACCTCCCTCTAACAGGTTTCCATGAGCTGTAAGATGATGAGGACGTGGGCTTGGGATGGGGAGAAGCAGGGCAGAGGGTCATTTCAGCCCTAAGCCCTGAGCAGCCATCCCCCTCCTCTGCCTGCGGTGGTAAAGCCATCCCTGAACTGGCAGCATGGCTTATCCCAGCACCACCTCATTCCCAGCCCACTTTCCTGAGGGTTTCCACAATAAAAGCACTGCTGAGGGAGCTGGGGTCAGCCCCAAGGTCGGTGTCCCAGTAACAGAGGGATGGAAAAGGACAGCTTGTACATCCATGCAGCCAGCTGGTGGGATGTCCTGTCCCACACCCGGCTGGAGAAGGTCCTGCAGCCCCATCCAGGGATGCTGCAGCAGGCACAGCCAAGAGCTTCACTCATTTATTGTTATGTTCTTTTCCTTTCCAGGCACTGAAAATTGCTGTGTGGGAAGAAAGGTGTCTGAAGGTGATGAGTGGCTTTGCTATGTTTGCCAAGCAGATGTTTTCCTTCGATGGGCACCAAAACACCTGGGCTTGCCCTTCCTGGCTGGAAGAGTGAAATTCCCTAAAACTGCTCACAAATACAGGCCAAATTGGTACTTTCAGGAGGAAAAGAGGAAGGCTGGAGGTGCCGTTGGAGAGGAGGGGAGAGGCCAGGCTCAGCCGTCTGCGGCGTGTGATGTCCATGTGCTGCTTCTGCCCAGCCACGGGGATTTTCCAACGACCTGGATTTGAGCTGGGCACGCTCCATCCCTCCCACCAGTCCTGGCTTGGAGGAACTGGGTTAGATGAGCATCCCTGAGCCTGGAGGTGGGGAACCATGCTGGGATGGATGCTCCCAGGTCCCAGGGATGCAGCACCCCAACCTCAGCTCCTTNTCCTGAGTCATTGCACCAAACCCAGGTGCTCCCTGTCATCCCAAGCTCTCTGCCACTGCTGCTTTCCTCCCTGTTGGTGGGATCACAGGGATTTGGGGCTGTGGATGTTGGTGCACATCATTTATCCTGGTTTATCAGCTCTGTTTGGGATGTATTTGTGCTTTCTCGTGGTACTTCTGAGGAGCAGAACCCAGGCAGCCGTTGGGCTGCAAAAACTTCAGTGGGCTGGGATGGACGCATCTCTTCAGAGAAACATTTATAAGCTAAAAAAAAAAAAATTATTTATTTATTTTTAACAGCTTTCATTTTGTTTTTTTTGAACTACTTAGCTGGTTCTTCAAGGCATTCCAGCCCCAGCAGCATCCCGTGGTCAGAAGTCCCCTGGATGAATGCGCAGCCTTAGCTCACCTCTGCCAGGGCAGGGATCTGGCACTGGAGCATCACCAGTAATTTTCCACCCATCTCCACGCTGTGGAAATACACCCAGGCACGGAAAAAGCCTAGAAGGGAATAAAGAAGACACTTGGCCAGTAGAGCTTGGCTGGCTCCCAGCTCGAGGAACGGCTTCAGGTTCATCCCCAGCTCTCCAGCGCTTGGCAGGCTCGGCTGCCTCAGCTCCTACAAATGGGACAGGCCAGCGGTGTCTGTGCCAAAACCCTGGGTGCTCCTGCTCCAACAGCTCCCTGTGCCCACGGGTTTGCTGCAAGACAAAAAGGGGGGAAAGTGGCCTTTTTGTGGGGTTTGGTTGGGATTTTTTTCCCTTCATTCTCACTGCAGAGAAAAGGGGAAGGAAAAACTTGGCACGGAGGGCGGAGCGAGGGGGAGGCTGGGGACAGCGGGGATGTGGAGGTGGGAGGCGAGCGGTGCCTTTATGAGGCTCTAATGGCTCCAGCCAAAACCCACATTAGCCCGATGAGTGAAAGGAGGTTTTTACGAGGGCAATAAGATGTCCCAGCCTGCCGGGGCGGTGATTGCCAGCCCGTGGCCTCGGGCTCTGCGAGGAGCCGCTGGTGCTCCTGCTGCAATTCGACTCCAGCTCTGCAAGAGGGTCCAGCCCGTTTCCCAACCTCTCGGTGCTAATCCATCTTACCTCAGTGGTGCAGCAATAACCCCCAGAGCCATCACCACCTCCCACTGCCGGCGGCTGGAGAGCACAAGACGTTCCCAGACAAGGCTCCTCACACCCTGCGCAGCCCCGGCAAACAAGGGCGGCTTCCCGAATCCCACGAGCATCCTTCCCCCAGCAGCTTGCCGTGGAAAACACCCTCGAAGAGTCGCTGTCCCCAGCCCATCTCCTCGAAAACTCCTGTGCTAAGGGTGGTGAAACAGGCTGGGAAGGGGGCACCAAGGGCAGACGTGGCAGAGGTCTGTGACATCCTGATGAGTCCAGAGAAGATAAGTGATGAGAGGGTGGTGACTCACTGCCTCTTGTGCAAAACCCAGGACCATCCAATGCATCCAGCGTGTCCGAAGGAGATGTTTCTCCATAGGATGTCTCCTGACGCAGGAGGATGAGGACAGCTTCAAAGAGCAATTCCTGGAAGAGGAAGCCACCCAGGACACAAAGACCGTCGCCAGCTCACTATGCTGGGTGTAGAAGCTCGCTGAGGTCTGATCTTTTCCCTGGATCCTCTGCTTCAGCCGATGGTTGCGGAGGAAGAAAACCCATCAGCGAGGTGTTGCTCCCACATCCAAGGCACAGGGTAGCAGTTAATTCCTGGGGACAGGCTGGCCAAGGGTTGGCCAAGCTCCACGGTCAGGGCTGGCAGGCCTGAGCAGGAGCAGGAGCAGGAGGGGGTTATTTGGTGGAGGTGGACATGAAGGAAACAAGATATCCCCATTCCCAAAGTGGCTGAAGGGAGCTGGAGACACCAGGATTTCACCCCATGGGAGGAGTGAGTCAGTAGGAGCCAGTCACAGGGGTAACCACAAGGATCTGTTATCACCAGGATCTGTTATCGGTGGAAAATCTGTCTCATGAGGGCATCAAAGCAGCTCCTTGTGTGCCAAAAGGAAGGGGGAAGGGGAGGAAAGGAGGACAAAGATCCTCTGTGCCGGGCAAGGAGAGTTCTGTGGCCCCCAGCCCCTCTGGGACGGTGCAGGAGGGGGTTCAAAGCCCCTTGTCCTTCCATGTGAGAGCTTCTTCAGCCCATCCTGCTGGGGCTGGGGGAGCTGGGAGGGGAAGGTCTTGCTCTCTGACAGCACCACGGAGCCAGAGCTGGGCTGAGTGCGTTATTCACCTTGAAACTATGTGAGTAAACAGAGAAGGCTCCTCTTTCTGGTCCCACCTCAGCAATCAGGCTGCAGACTGGTGCAGACGAGCCCGAATCCACCCTGGCAGATTACGGGGATGCTCTGGTGAGTCCTCGAGCCAAGCCACCCAGGAGAGGAGGACAGTGAAGCTCCAGTTGGCCTCCTGGGCCATCCCCTGCCATGTGGAGCTTCTTGGAGATGTCCCACCAGGAGGGAAACATCCCTTTCCCACCACTTCTGGTGTTTTTATGACCTGTATCACCGTTTTTTGTTGCTGAGCAGCAGCGGCACTCATGGCTCGCTCTGACATGGAGGGAGTGGAGCCAACTGGGAAGAGCCCAGTTGAGAGACCCAGCACCAGCTGGGAGGATGAAGAGATGGTCCCTCAGGAGAGGGACATCCGTGCTGGCACAGCAAAAGCCTCTAAGCTCCAGGGATGTGGTGACCACTAGTGCAGCCGTGAGTCCCACTGGATCCTGATGCCTTCCACCTTGGTCCTTGGGGTTCCTGCAGGAGCTTGGCTCTCTGTGGAAAAGCTTCATCCGTCTTGGTGTCCTCTTCCCCATCAGTGCCACATGCTGAGTGTTCCTAGAGGGAGAGGAGAGACCACCCTGGGCCATCCTGGAGGGAAGAGAGCAGCCTCCAGAGCAGGGCTGGAGCCAGCCCAGAGCCAGGGAGCCTTGCAGAAGACTGAAGAGTTTCCAGGATTAACAGTGGTTTCTGCAGGCAGGAGAGGGAATAAAATGGTCAGTTTCATCACAGTTCCATGCCTGTCCTCCCACGCAGAGTAAAGGAATGTGGGAGGTACCACAGCAATGCTATGCAAACACCCTGCAGAGGTGAACCCACTCCTGACCCCAGCCAGGAGGGAACAAAAACTGGTTTGAAGACTTTTGGAGCACCTCAGTGCATCCGTGGGAGGCTCGTGGGCACTGGCTGGGTGGGAGGCAGCTGATGGGTCGATAGCCTGAAGGAACACCAAACACACGGACATCAGAGGTAACTGGTGGAGAACAGAGTCCAGAGGTGTTACAGAGTCTTGTAACCATTCCCACACTGGGAATCATGTAGAAATAAGTTAATTAACCATTCCAGAGCTTTAGGTACAGGGAGCAGCATCTGTGCTGGCACAGACTTAAGGATTCTCTTTGGGAGTGAGGCCGCGGATGGGAGAAGGGGAAGAAGGTGCATGTGTTGCTGAGGTTCAAACTGGGTGACCTCAAACAGAGCACAAAAATGGGAGGGGGAAAGAAAAAAGAGGTAAGAAACTGCAGCTTCCTCGGGCTGATCCCTTGCAAGGCTTACTCAGAGTTACATCATGGTGCTTATTAGGATGCAGATCCCTGAGAGCCACGGCTCCAGAGCCTCTGGGGTTTCAGCACCATCCCTGGGGATGTGGGGCCCCCTGGCCAGCAGCCAGGGCAGGAGGGGGGGCACCCCAATCCCAGCTGTGCCACTGAGGCCAGCTTCCCAAACACGGACACTGCTGGTGTCCCCACAGGGGGACTCGGCTTCATTTCGGAGCCCAGGGAGGTGAGGGGTGTTTGGGCATGGGGCTGGCTCCTGTCTGTGCTCATCCTGGTGCTCCTGTGGCTGGGAGCAGAGGGCAGCTCACCAGCTTCCCTGGCTCGGCTGCCACCACATCCAAGGCTTTTCCAAGACCACAGGTCTGTTCCTCACCACACAGCACCGAGCAAGGTGGTTTCCCTGCCCTGGCTGCTCTCTTCCTCTGAACCAGGAATTCTGGTGTGTCCCCAGAGGTGCCCAGGGAACAAACCTGGGCAGGGGGCTGCTTCCCAGTGGAAGGGCAGGATGCAGAGATGGCAGAAGGAGGGGGGCTCTCAGGGGAATCCCAGCCCAGGAATCTCTGCTCCTGGGTGTGAGATTCCTGCTAAAGGCCTTTTCTCATGCCCCAGGATGCTCCTCCGCTCCTGGTGCTGATGAGAAACTGCCATGGGAGTGCCCTGGACATTCCATGGGTGTCCTTGGGTTCGGGGGTGCTTCCTTCCTGAGGCAGGGAGCGGGTGAGCCACCCCAGTGCCTGCATCCTGCCTGCTGGAAGAGCAGGGAGCGTGTCAGGAGCATCCCCAGCGCTGCCCCTGTCCCAGGACTTCCCACACAGGGAGCATCCAAACATGCCAAGCTAAGCAAGTCCGGCTGTGGAACTCAGCGCTGGAGCCATGGACTCCAGGCACATGTCCTGATGCACAAGTGGCTTTCCTCAGCTTTGGATGGGTTCCATCAGCCTGTGGCTTCTCCCTCCCTGCATCCTCCCCCAGGGTTCTGCAGGATTTCACCTCCCATACTGGGAAACAAAAGCAAAAAGAAACACCGCGGCTTTTTTATTGTTTTTGAGTGCGGGAACGGCGTGTGAATGCCGGGGCAGTAATTCAAGTGGGAACATGGAGCTGGAAAGCTTTCAGCTCCCAAACTCGACCCGAGCCTCAGCAGTTGGCTTTGTGCTGCTCATTCATCCACGGGGTTATTTTTGGATTCCTCCTCCTGGGAGAACAGGATTAGTTTTGTTTTCAGTGTTCCTTGGAGAGCAGCTTGCTGAGGGAGTGACTTAGCAGAGAAAAACCCTCTCGGCTGGTGGGGTCTGCTCGATTCCATGATTCCGGGTGGGAAGGTGATGATGCTTCATGTCCCTTGGGAATTTATTCCCACTCTGCTCTTGCTGGGGCTTGGATATCTCATTACCTACAGATAATTATCTAGAGATAATGAGGTACCTGCATCTCTGGGATGCTGGGCCTTGTCTTTATTGCTTTCCTGGGGCAGCAAGCAGTGCAGGTTGGGATTTTTATTTATTTACCAATAACTGTAGGCCCTGACAGGATCCAAATCAAAGTTTTGAAGGAGATAAAGCTGGAAAAATGTTGGATGAGCAACCAGACCTGTCCGTGACGTATGTTTTTAGACTCATAGAATGGTTTGGGTTGTAAGGGACTTTAAATATCATCTAGTTCCAGACCTAATTTTCTCCTAGTTCATCCTAAAAGGGGATCTTACCCTGGATGGATGGTGATCCAGGGCAAGGAGGGGTGGGAGAAGCTGTAAAGACCCACCCCAAAAAACCTCAGCACATGGGATCTGACTTCCAGGACAGGAAAAGATGTGGGAGTGTGTCGCTGTTGTAGCGGGGACGGAGAGAGAATGAACACAGATTCGGTCCAGGAAGAAAGGAGAAGTAGCCTTTATTTAATAACATACAGACTCGTTTTGTACCTTAGTATTCTTACATGGTGTAAGGTCATTGGACCTCTGGTCACCCACCTCCCAGGGTGATCGACTGAATCCTGCAACACCCATTTCAAAATATTTCTCTGGTCAGTATCATAACAATCCTACAAACAACTGCAGGTGCAGATAGAGAAGAATAGTTTACAGAAAACTGTGGTGTTGTTTTGAATGGCTTGTGTGGGAAAAGCAGGGCTCTCACAGTGTGCTACAGAAAGCTGCAGAATTTCTCTGCTGAAAGCTTTTCAGCATCCACAGGAGTGGGTATTTCAGAGGATGTTTGGGTCTCCTCCTCTCACTGCCAGCACTCACTGGAGGCTTGGAAGGAACTGGCAGCTTCCAAGGTTTCAACTCCTTCTTGGCTCCAGAAGAAATGAGTGGGATGAGGAAGCCCTGATCTCTCTCTTCACAATAAGTGTACTTTAAATTTAAGCACAGTGGCAGCTGTTGGGAGTCCTCCCCATAGCCCTCCCTAATCCTCCTCCCTCTGGCTCCCCCCCAACATTCCATCCCTTCATCCCCGTCTTCCTCTGGCCCTCTCCTCCAGCCAGGCTGTGCGTGGGAAATTGGGACTGTCTGTGCACCTCTCTTATTCCAATTAGCTCGATAATTAGAGCCTCATCAGGGGTGCTGCTGCTGCCAGGGATGTCTCCAAGGTGAGGGGTGCTAACAAGGCCGGGAAGTCCCCAGCAGGAGCCCTGGGGATGGTGGGGTGGGATAAAGCCCCCTCTTGTCCTCTTGGACAGAGCAACAGGTGCTGGTGTCCCAAATTCCCTGCGGTGCCCAGGGGATTTGCCTTCATTCCGTGCGTGGGACGTGTTTCAGGTGTAGAGGAGGACCCCATCCATCTCCCACTCCCCTCCAAATGGCTCCTGAGCCAAAAAAAAGCCATCTCTGCTTCAGCTCTGGTGGATAATTTGGGAGATTTCCAGATGATTTGAGGAGTGGAGAGGGGTTTTCTGGTCCCTAGTGATACCTCAGGTTTTAACTTTTATATTTTTCAAACCCTGTACTGCCTGGTGTGTAACTCTGAAGTGTCTTGTGGCCTGTTAGCCGCTGTTCTCGTGCTGGTTAGACATAAACAAGCCTCTCTAAGTTTGCTCTCCAAGGATACCTAGATTGTCCTAGGCCCAAAATGTGTAAACTAAAATCTTACAAGGGGAGTAAACTTGGGGAAATTACATCATTAACTGAAGCTTTAATTGGAGAATTAACCCTGATATGCAAATGGACCAAACTTATAAAAGTGTGAAGAACCCGTGACCCAGAGTCCATGTTGGGTGCAGCCTTTGGCCTGCCCAGGGTGTACCTTTGAAGGCCCTCCAAATAAATACCTGCCTTTATTCCCTTATTCCTGTCTAGTCTCTGGTTTTAGGTGGCTGCCTCAGGCATCACAAGGAGCAAACCCAAGGTCTTTTTGGAGGGATGCTGTGTTTAAAACCTGGGAGGCTGCGGGGTTTGTGGCAGTGGGTGACCCTTAAATCCCACCTCTCCCTGTCACTGGGATCAGTAGCTGATCTCTCCTGAACCTAAAGCATGACTTTATGGGGAAGCAAATCAAAGAGAAGAGGGAAAAAAAGAAGGAAAAGGAATGAAAGTAGATGTTCCTGGACAGATCTTCCACAGGAAGAGGAGATGGACAGGCCTGTGAGCTGGGGACCACCCACCCTTCTCCATCACTTGAACCCCTGGCCAGCATCACTCTGGGTTCTTCCCTCCCAGAGGGGGTTAAATCCTTCTGAGGGGCTTAATTAGCACCAGGATGAAGTGGGGAGCAAAAGCTGGGACAAGAACTGACCCTTTTTGGGGTGTGGGAGAAGTGGTGTGGCTGGGGAGCAGCAATGAACCCCAAGTGCTGCCTGGAGCCGGGAACCTGATGCCCATATTCCCACCTGGAGCCCCCACACCGCTGTGCCTGCCAGGGTGAGCCCCAGGATGGGTGTCCCACCTCGGACATGGATTTTGGGGACCCTTCAGGCAGTGGCAATGTGAAGCCAGTGGGTTTCCTGAGCACTTAGAGGCAGCCACAGCCCAGCAAACAGACTGAATGTAGATGCTGAGGCTGAGAAGCCTCAAAAAGAAAACCACATGGCCAAAATTTTACTAAATCGGTTAAATCCTCACCTCCTTGGGTTCACAGCAACCCTGTGGGTGTGCTGGGGCTGCTCCCATCACTGGGTACCAAACAGAGAGGATGCTGATGGCTGGAGGGGCAAAAAGAGTGGGAATGGCCATGCCCTGAGTGGGAATCACCACCCACCTTTCCCCCAAAGCCACATTCCCAAGTTCTTATGCCTTCAAAAATGATATAAAAATTAAAACAATAAAATAGAAATTAAATAGTGGGGTTTTTTTGAAGTTGGTGTCTCCAGCAGGTTTGATGCCTCAGCAAGGAGCTGCTCAGATCATTTGAGTCACTAATGCAGAGATGAACCACACGGGAAGCTGAGAGAAGGAAATTCACAGGAAAAAGAACAAAACAGCAGGTATTTGCTGAGACAACAGGTAGAAACTCCCCTCTCTGTGCCAGAGAAGCGTAAGAGTGAGAAAAAGTTGTTGAAATGTAGTTTTCAGAGTCCAGCTGGATGCCTGGAAGCAGGGATGTGGCCAAACCGGGATGAGGAAGGGTGTTTCTTGAGTAAAGTTATGTAAATGTATGAGCCAACTCAAGCTTAAAGGGATTATCTGCCATGTCGAGGGAATTGTGATTCTGTTCAGTGAGGTAAAAATTAACACTGGTGGTTTTAATGCCCATAACTCCAAATACCAAGCTGTATTATCCACCCATTTGCTCGTTTTAATACCTAATAACTATTCTATGTTGCACACTAATATATAACATCTCATAATTAAATGTAATAACTATTCTCTAATTGCATTACCGTTTGACCAAAGAAAATATTAATGGCAGCACCTGATCGATGAATTCCAGACAAAGCAGTGGTGTGTAAACTTCGGAGCCAAGGGACTGGGAATGCAGCACCAGCTCCTCCCAGATCCTTATTTTCTTTGCTGCTGCCACAAAACTGCTCTAAATTAAAGCTGTAAGTGGAAAATAATGCTTGTGAGGCCAGGGAGAGGAGAATTCAAACCCTGCCTTCTCGGTCTTTGTTCAATAAAGTAATAAAAAAAAGTGGAATTCTTTCTTTTTCACTTCAAATCTTTATTTCTCACTGCCTGAGGGAGCTGAGCCTCTGCCACTGCTTCACTCCACGGCCTTGGGCAACGCACTTAATCTGTGTCACTGGGTTAATCATATTTACGTGCCTTTTATGAGGGTTAATGATTAGTCCGGGAATGTTTGTATGGACTTTTCCAGACGCGACTCCTTAGATAAACGCTACGTGTTAATGCTTGGGGCTGGTGGGGGTTAAATCCAGGAGGAGGGGCTTTGCTTTGGGGCGGGGAGTGACTCTGAGGGGGCTCAGAAGCCACCCCCAGCCCACCCCCGGCTGCCAGCGGATCCCTCGGCTTCTCTCTGTCCCTGCATACGAGATGGGAAAGCGATTTTTTGTGGCCACAGGGACTTGTGTCCGGCCAGACCCGGAGCTCCGGCCACATCCCGGTGGGCTCAGCCTGGGGGAGGCTGCTCTGTGCTGAGAGTCCCGGGTAAAGGGGGGGGTCTCCTGTAACGGGGGCTCCTGTGTCACAGGGAATCCCCACAATGCAGGGGCTGCAGTGGGGGATCCTCTTTGTGGGGACTGCCTATGTCACCGAAATTAGGAAAAAAACTATGTAATACCAATGTAGTGTTAAGAATCAGACATTATTATCGGCCGGATACAGGGCGGGTGACTCCGCCTAAGGTGCACTCATGGCTCAAGATGATACATGTCTTCATTACCCTGTGCACCATTCATCAGAAAATGATACATATGAACTTCTTCCCTGTCCGGGTGAGCTGTGCTCGTGTTTTGGAACAGTTTGTGACTAAGGCGGCCGTGGGGCCCCTGAACTGGATTGGGCTGCATGGGGCTGTTACTGAGCCCTCCACGTTCCACAGTCACATCACGTTCCAGAACTGTGACTTGGGCGTGATCGGCAGCACCTGCACTGGGGGGGTCCCTCGACGGGGGTCCTCTCTAATGGGGCTGCCTGTAAGTGGGGGGACCTCCCTAATGGGCCCTGCCTCTAAGTGGGGGCTCCTTACTGGGGGTCCCTCCCTAATGGACACTGCCTCTAAGTGGGGGGTCCTTACTGGGGGTCCCTCCCTAATGGGCCCTGCCTCTAAGTGGGGGCTCCTTACTGGGGGTCCCTCCCTAATGGACACTGCCTGTAAGTGGGGGGTCCTTACCGGGGGTCCCTCCCTAATGGGCACTGCTTGTAAAGGGAGTCCCCTAAATGTCGGTCCCCCCTTAATGGGAGGGTAGTTCCTAATGTGGACTGCCTGAAATGGCGGTCCCTTTAATGGGGGCTCCATTCAGTGGGGGTTTCCGTAATGAGGCACCCTACAGTGAGGGCTGTCCTTATAAAGCTCCCCCCCAGCGCGGGCTCCCCATGCGGCCCCTCCTCTGTAACGGGGGCCTCGCTGCAGCTGGGACCCCTCCGTACAGGGGCTCCCCGGCTGCGGGTGTCCCCGGTAGCGTGGGGGATGTCCCTGTCCCGAGAGTCCCCGCTCCGAGCGCAGGGGCAGAGCCCCGAGCAGCTCAGCGCACGTGTGGCTGGGCTGTCCTCTCCTGTCCCGTCCCGTCCCCTCCCCTCCTCCGGCCGGCCCACACGCACACCCAGCCCTCCTCCTTCCCCACCTCCTCCTCCCACTTCCTCCGCACAACGCGGGCTCCCGGCCGCGGAGGGGCAGCGGCCCCCCCGTTCCCCCCGTCCGCGCCGAGCCCCCACCCGAGCCCGTAGCGATGCGCCGGGGGAGGCAGCGCGCCGCAGCCGCAGCCGCAGCCGCAGGTGAGTGCGGGGCCGGAGGGATGCGCGTCCCGCAGGAGCCGCGATGGAGCGGAGGGATGCGGGGGCAGCGGGGCGGGCGGACCCCCAGCCAGCCCCGCGCTTGCCTTGGGGCTCCCTCGGCGGGTGAAACCCTCGAGCAGGGGGGGGATCCCTGCACGCCTTCCTCGGGCTCATCGGCTTCTCGTTGGGCCGTGCAAGGAAAAACGGGTCGCAGGCTCCGGATCCCGGGATTTTACCCATTTATGGACACTTTGGATCATGCGGCTGATTCGCAGCGTGAGTGCGCTCAAGCTCCTGCGAGAGGTTTATTCTGGGGGTCGCCGGAGTGTTGCCCACACGAAAGGGTGTGCGGAGGGGACGGCCACGGCCACCCACCCCTGCCACATCCGTACCTCGTGTCCTGGCAATGGCCTGCGAGCACGGGGGAGCGGGGGGAGGGTCCCAGCCGTGACCGTGGCCAACCTTGGATGTGACATGGAAGGGTCGGAATGGGATCGATGCATTTTGGAGAGGTTTTAATCCTCCCGAGTAGAAGAGGACGCAGTCACTGAGCTCTTCTGGTGACTGCTCAATGCTCCGTAGAGTTGCTTGGTTTTGTTTTTTTAATAAAAGTGAATATTCCTGGGGGGTTTCAGCTTAATTCGCAGACAAGCCGTGGCTTGGTGCATGCATTCCAAAAGGATACTGCTTTAAAAAGCAGCTGGCCTGGTCCATGGGAAAGCTCCGGCTGAGCTTTTGCCCGCGCAGGAGAAGCTCGGGAACTGCAAACTTTGCGTAAAAGGGACAAGATACGGAATGAGGGAGCTGGGACCGCGGAGGCCTCTTGTTGGTTTCCCCAAATGACCGAAGCTGGGGGGAGCGATGCCGGTGAGCTCATCCGACCCCGCCGGAGATGGGAAAGGTGACCTCCTCGGCAGGATCCCGAAGTCCCCGAGATTGTGAAACCAGGATTGCAGCCGGCCGGGAATCCGCCTCCTTACCGGTGGAGAAGTCCCTTGGTTTCGGGGAGACGCCGGGAGCTGCCCCCCTGCCGCAGCACCTCGGGGGGGATGCTGGGGATGCTGGGTGCCAGCGGGCTTAGGAGATTCTATTTCTCGATTCCTGCGGGTTGGCCGGGAGTTGGCGGCTGTTTTTGGCATCACGTGGCGATGGAGGAGGCGGGAGACTGCGGTGGGAGGCTCCCGCTCCGGGCATCGCATCCCGGGGAGGAAATTCCGGGGAGCCTGCGTGCCGCGCCTGGCTGCTCCGCTGATAACAGACACGGGCGCGTTGTTCGGAGCTGTCGGAGCAAAAAGACGTGTCTGAGGTGTTCCCAGCAGCCTTGGCAGGCCAAGGAGCCTCGCGGAGGGGGCACGGGAGCTCTCCTGTGCCCTTTGGACACCCGAAACGATTCAGATAAGGCTTTCTGAGGCCCGCGGGAGCTTATCGGAGAGGTTTCGCTGGTGGTGGCACGTGTTCCTCTGCGTTTGGTTTTACTTTTACTCCCTCCCGGCCAAACGGCCCCTTGTGAGAAAAAAAAACCCTGAGAAGAAGGAAGGGGAAAAAAAAGAAAAGAACGTGAAAAAAGAGGAATAACGGGTTGTTTATTCCACCCGCTGCTTTTCCCAGCTGTGGGGTTTCGGAATTACTGGCTGTGTGTGTTGGGGTTCTCCCAGGCATCCCCCCCAGCCCTGATTCCCACGTGTCCCTCTCTTCCCCCGCTGGCTGCAAGAGGGAAAAAGCTGATGGTGACAGCAAAAGCAGAGCTGTTTTCCTGGGGTGGCGCAGGTGTGGGGATGGCACCGGCTGGGCAAAGTCCCGGTGGGTTTCATGGAAAGAGGGAGCCCGTGAGTGCCGTCACCCTAATTTGGTTAATGAGCTCAGCCCTATCCGACAATCCATGTGCCTGGCTCCGGCCGCTGCTGGGGGCTGACTCGTCCTGCTCTGCATCCCTCCAGCAAGAACTGAAGTCGGAGCTGGGTGAAACGGGGCGATTGCATCGTGCCCGGTGGCGTCACCCGATCCCGTGGTGGCAGCAGGGCCAGTGTCACAATATCCCCGCGCTGGGGACTTGCAGATCCCCGGGGCTTCGGGGAAAGGGGAAGGAGCGGTGGGGAAATGTCAGGACTCACACGATCCTGGATTTCTGTCACAGCTGGGAAGGGATCCCATGCCTGCATCTCCCTCCCATGCAGCATCTCCCAGGGAGATGGATTAAAACACCACCCTCCCAAGAGATCCCTTTTGGAAGGAAAAAACCCCGTCTGGGGTTTCTTCAAGCTTTCTTTAATTTGAACGGAGCCGTTTTCCCTGGATCTAAGTGCTGGCAAATGTAATTGGTACTGCATGTCTTGGAAATGACCCCAAGGACTTATCCTGAGGATAAAGCTGTTGGAAATGATGCGGGGGAGCTGCTTCCAAGGGTGCAAGCAGGAAGGGAAGCACCGAGCCTCCCATGGGGGTTTTCAGAGGAGTCCAGGGAGGCAGTGTCCTTCCTGGGAAGCGATAAATTGTTGGAGCTTGCATGAGAAATCCCCGAGAAGGCTCAGTGGGCGGTGGCAGCCTCAGTTGTGCTGTTTTGGGGTGAGCTGAGGTTGGGGAGAGGCTGGTCGTGCTCTGGTCCCATCCTGGCAGAGCTGCAGCACCACCATGGCTCGCTCCCTTATCTCCCCCCACAAGTCTTGCCCCCATATCTGCTCTGTTTCCCCTGCTGTTGATGTGGCTTTTATCTTATCTCCACGTGCTCTTCCTCCATTTCCTCCTGGGCTTCTCTGCTAACGCTGCCACAAAAGGAAGAAGAAAACCAACATGGAGGAGATCCTGCTGCAGGGAGTCCATCCCTGGCCTTGGGGTTGCTGGGCCGTGCTGGGAGACACTGGGTAACATTTGGCCATGCTGGGAGGGTGCTGAGTGATGCTCAGGTGTGTCCTGGGGCTGCTTGGGTGATGTTCAGGACGCTCAAGTGATGCTGGGGGGATACTGGTTGATGGTGCAGTGGTGCTCTTGGGGCCCAGGGGATGCTCAGGTGTCTCAGTGGGATGCTCAGGAGATGCTGGGTGATGCCAGGTGATACTGAGAGAACATTGGGGATTCTCAGGGATGCAGGACTGTGCTGGGACAGGCTGCCAGCTCCACCTGCTGGCACCCACCGCCTGTCACTGCGGGCCAGTGCCCCCGCCACAGCAGCCCCAAATCAGAAGGCACCCTAAGGGAGAGGGTGAGCTGCTGCCGTGGGGCAAAAACCCCAAATTGCTTTAGAAGGTGAAGCCGGGGATGTGGATTTTGGGCACTCTGTGTCTCTGCTGGCTCCTGACCTGAGCTGACCCAGCTTTGCTCCCTGCAACAGACGCTCATCGAGGCTTTGGAACCAAAGCAGCCAGAGCTTTCCAGGGCTTTTCCAAGGAGACACATGGAGAAATGCCCCAGGACTCCCAGGACTCCCCCCACTGGCAGGAAGGATTGGATCCCATGGAAAAGGGAGATCCCTACACAATTGAAGCCCTCTCGACTGGCCACGCTGTAGAGAGTGTACAAAAGGCTGTGTGTTTCCAATTAATGCACTCACAATTACTGGACCTGCAGTGACGTTCCCCTGTGAAAATGCAGGCGGATCTGCAGAGATTCCCTGACCTTATCTGAGGCCTGCCCAATGCACTAAAAGTTCATGCTAAGATTCTCAGTTTATTTGTAGTTGTTTTGTTTGTGTTTTCATCAAAAGTAACTCGTTTGGAGACCAAATATTGGTCAAACAATTTTTATACATTGTTAGTACTCTTTGCGCTAAGTTTATTTTGGTTTTTTTTCTGGGAAAAAAACCTGGAAAAGCTTTGTATGTTATGGAAGTATAATTTTGTCTCAACCAAACTCATCCTGGGAGTTAGTACAAGGGTTTATGCATATTTAGAACAAAAAGGTATGTCCTAGCCTTCCATGTTCTGCCTCAGAAGGCTTTAAATTTATGATGATGTGGCTTAATTTGTCAGAGATAATAACAGGAGAACTAAGTAATCTGGGCAAAGGAATAGAAAATGTCACGTGGCTTTCTGTCCTATTATATGAAAATCACCGATATTGGAGAAGATTTTGAGTGAGCAGCAGCAGAAGAGAACTGATGGAATTTTTGAGTCAGGGAGTGGTGTAAGAGGCTGGAATGTTAATGGTTAATGACTCAGACAATCCTCCGTTTTCGGTAACTGCCCAGGTGCACACCCATCAGGAGGCTACAGTTGCCTGTTGGAGGAGATAAGGGAAGAGGCTGATAAGAGACAGATCTGCCAAATGGGACAGTGCTTTTTGATCCTGCCAGTGTCCCTACACGAGTGGCTCAGCTGTGAAAACTCCCCTTACCAGGACATTCACAGTTAGCCTGTAGGTATTCATCCCCTCGATGGGCCATAATTGGCCTCTCGTCTACAGGACACCTCTTACAAGGTGTCACAGGCAAACAAAAACTCCGAGGTGTCCCGTGATCCACAGCATTACATCATCCACTGTAAAACTCCCTGCCCCCGGGGAGGTACCTGGGCGTTCCCACCGAGCCTGAGTGTTATATTGACCCGTGGAACTTTGTGTTTCCTGAGCTTCCTTCACCCCAGGTAGGTCAACACAGTCACCATCACAGTGGAGCTGCAGCAACCCAGTCTTGTTGGAAGATCCACGGATGGTGGCATCTTTCTACTCTTACCCTTTCCTTGCATTTCTTTTCCTTAGGCATTTTCAGAAGTGTTATTTTTATGCTTTTATATTGCTGTATTACTATAGGTAATAACCAAAACGGCTCCACTGCAACCAAATTGCTCTAAAATGAACCCTATATATGTATATTTATATTTATAAACATCGGTCATTCAGCATTGCTTCACTCTAATCAGCCCCAAAGGATCCATTAACAGGAGCCTGGTGTGAGAGACGGTCCGAAAATCCCTCATCTGCCTCACGATCATCGACTAGGACAGAGGCTGAAAACCCTAAAAACCCCCAGAAGAAAAGAGGATTTTTGCAC
>VZTH01019323.1:183-12997 GCA_013397815.1 Aleadryas rufinucha | reverse complement strand
CACCTGACACCCCAAATCCTGCATCTGACACCCCAGAACCTGCCCTGGAACCCCAAATCCTGCATCTGGAACCCCAAATCCTGCACCTGGCACCCTAAAACCTGCATCTGGCACCTCAAAACCTGTACCTGGCACCCCAAATCCTGACCCTGTAACCCCAAATCCTGCATCTGGCACCTCAAAACCTGCACCTGGCACCCCAAATCCTGCACCTGGCACCCCAAATCCCGCCCATTGGCCAGTTCTGAGCATGCAGAGCTGTGGGGTGACAGCACCCAGGGGTGGGGGCAGCACTTGGGGGATGCTCCCACATCCCTCACCCCATCACCAGCACAGGGAATGGGCAGGGAAAGGGGAAGGGGAACAGGACGAGGGAGGTGGCGCAGGCAGGGAGCAGGGACAGGTCTGAGGGACGTGGGGACAAGCAGGACGCAGGGACAGGAGCAGGGAGCTGAGGGAAATGGCACCGTGCAGGGGCAGTGTCACCATGCCCTGGGGACAGTGGGGGGGGTCTCCTGAACCCCCATCCTCCCCCGAAATGTCCCCCCCACGTACAGTGGACCTGCAGCTTCTGCGTGGTCGACCTCTCCGAGTTCTGCAGGGACTCGTGGTCCACCGTGCAGGTGACCTCCACCTCGTTGTCCTCCTTGGTGACGCGGAACTCCACCCTGCTGGTCACCGTGAAGGTCTTGCCGTTGGGGTCCTCCACCACCTCGGTGCCCGAGTCTGCGGGGACAGGGGACACTCAGAGCTCAGGGACACAGCAGGACCCCAGCAGAGGCATGAGGCGATGGCACAACGTCCCCATCCCACGGGGGTGGTCCAGGGCACCCTCCTGGTGGCCCCCAGCTGTGCCAACCCCCAGGACAGGGCCACCCACCCTTGAGCTCCCTGTTGCCCTTCCTCCAGCGCAGCTGTGCCGCGGGTTTGCTGCCGGACGAGCGGCAGATGAGCCGGGCCACCTTCTCCTCGTCGATGGGCTGCTCGTGGCCGAAGATCTGGGGCTTCTGGGGGATTCCTGGAGGAAGAAGAGGAGGCAAAACCCACAGATCTGTGAGCTGGGTGTGACACACACACACACAGAGAACGCAGCGAGGTGAGGTAGCAGGATCCGGGAGGGGACGGGGGGACCGTCCCCGTGTCCTACCCAGCACGGTGACCAGGGCCTTGGCCGTCCGCACGGGCATGGTGAAGATGGAGCAGGTGTACTCGCCCTCGTCGGCCAGCACCACGTCGCTGATGCTGATGGTCAGCTCGTTGGGGGTGGATCTCTCCAGCTGGATCCTGTTATCCCGCAGGGCTGAGGGAAAAGGGGACAACGGGCTCGGTGTCACCGCCCACCCCCCTCCCCAGGGTGCGTGGCAGCAGGAGGGGACGTCCCCCTGCGAGGCAGCTCCTCGCTGTCCCCTCAGGGCTCTGGCTGCGGGGTTTTACCTCGTTTCTCCCCGAAGTACAGGGTCTGCTGGGCAGGGTTGGACCACTGCAGCGAGGAGTCATCGGGGTCCTCCACCTGGCACTTGAGCACCACCGTGCCCCCGGCCACCACGGTCTCGTCCGACGTCGTGGGCTGGCTCTCTGCATGCAGAGAGGGACAATCAGGGGGTGTCACCTCCCTCCGGAGCGTCCCCGGGCAGCTCAGGAGCAGCAGTGTCCCCAAAAGCCACCTGAGCACAGCTCTGTGTGTCCTCTGCAGAGATAGGGGTTTTATCCCTGTGATCCCATTCCCCAGCAGGGAATCAGGCTGGGATCGGTCCTGCTGCACCCGTGGGGACAGGGGACACCGCTGTCCCCATGGCAGCTCACAGGGACAGGGGACATCGCTGTCCCCATGGCAGCTCACGGGGACAGGGGACACTGCTGTCCCCATGGCAGCTCACGGGGACAGGGGACACTGCTGTCCCCATGGCAGCTCACGGGGACAGGGGACACCGCTGTCCCCATGGCAGCTCACGGGGACAGGGGACACCGCTGTCCCCATGGCAGCTCCCGGGGACACCGGCACGGCCCCAGGGCTGCTGGAGGATCCTGACACGAGCAGATCCCGGCAGAGCAGGGGGATCCTGGAGATCCTGGATCGGCAGGAGACACCCGGGGAGGCACCGAGCCCTGCCCCACAGCCCTGGCAGTGCCAGCGAGCCAGGCCCACGCCCCGGGGGCTCCGTGCCAGGCACTGCTGGCACTGGGATGCTGCCCTGGCCACCTCCATCTCGGCAAAGGCAGCCCCGGGCCACGCAGTGCCACCTGCGGGGTGTCAGCGTCCCGCTCCCGGTGTCGTTCCTAAAGGGAGGGACCCGCTCCCGGTGTCGTTCCTAAAGGGAGGGACCCGATCCCGGTGTCGTTCCTAAAGGGAAGGACCCGCTCCTGGTGTCGTTCCTAAAGGGAAGGACCCGCTCCCAGGGTCGTTCCTTAAGGGAAGGACCCGCTCCGAGGGTCGTTCCTTAAAGGAANAGGAGACACCCGGGGAGGCACCGAGCCCTGCCCCACAGCCCTGGCAGTGCCAGCGAGCCGGGCCCACGCCCCGGGGGCTCCGTGCCAGGCACTGCTGGCACTGGTATGCTGCCCTGGCCACCTCCATCTCGGCAAAGGCAGCCCCGGGCCACGCAGTGCCACCTGCGGGGTGTCAGCATCCCGCTCCCAGTGTCGTTCCTAAAGGGGAGAACTCGCTCCCGGTGTCGTTCCTACAGGGAAGGACTCGCTCCCGGTGTCGTTCCTAAAGGGAAGGACCTGCTCCGTGTCCCTTCCCGGGCTGTTCCCTCAGCTCCTCCTCGTCCTCCCCTTCCCTCGGGCTCCTGGAGGAGCAGCCCAAGGGCAGGGAAGAGCAGCTCCAGGATCAGATAACCCCCGCCGGCCCAAGGACAGCTATTTTCGGGAAGCGGAGCTGCAGAGGGACAGGGGGGACACGGCCCCATCCCCGGGCCCGGCAGATGGAAAGGGAGGAACACGGAGAGCGCTGGAAACACCTGAATTTCCTCATTTTCCACGTACAACCTGAAGGGAAATTCATCCTTTTGCTCCCATCACCAACTCCCTGAAGCTGTCGCTGGAAGGTTTTGGAGGAGGGCAGGACGAGGCTGGGCTGGAAGGAGTTTTTTAGGAAGGAATTCCTCCCTGTGAGGATGGGGAGGCCCTGGCACAGGGTGCCCAGAGAAGCTGTGGCTGCCCCTGGATCCCTGGAAGTGCCCAGGGCCAGGTTGGAGCCACCTGGGACAGTGGGAGGTGTCCCTGCCCATGGCACGGGTGGCACTGGGTCCTTTAAGGTCCCTTCAACCCAACCCATTCCGGGATTCCCTGAGTCCCTCCCTGCCCACTCCCAGGATTTCCAGAGAAGCATCAAACTGGGATTAAAACCATCCCCAGGAACCTCCTCATCCTCACTGGCCACGTTTTTCCTGCTTTTTGCTCTTCCCTGACTCGTCCCCTGCTCTCTCCAGAGCCTGGCACGATGGGAGCGGAGCAGGGACCCCCGGGACGCTGAGGATGGCACGGGATGAGCCCACCAGTGCCAGGGGACTGTCACCCTGTCACATCCCCGCAGCGAGGCCACAGCTCTGGGAATCCACCTCGGGAATCCACCCCTCGGCTTGTTTTAATTTGGTTAACGAGCCTTTGTCCTGCCGCACCGTAATTAGGGGATCAGGCCGCTCCAAGCAGCTCTTGTCCAAACTCCAGCTCGGACGCAGCTGAGGACGAGGCTCCGACACCCACGCAATTAATGCAATTAACACCTTGCCCCGGGCTTGGCCTCGTTAAGGAATTAGCGTGGGGAGAGGTTAAACACAGCAAGGATGCCACCCCCACCCTGGGGGACACCAGGGGGACACCCCAGAGGGGACGTTCCCCTCCTCTCATCCCCGGGGTACAGCCGGGACCCCCACCCTGGGGGACACCCCAGAGGGGACATTCCTCTCCTCTCGTCCCCAGGACCCCGCTCTGGGGCTCCAACCCCCCCATCCCCTGATCCCAGGCCGTGCCAGGGCCGTGTCCAGCTGTCCTGGGTGGGGGGCACAGCCCCCGAGAGCCCCCCCTGGCACGACCCAGATCCCTCCCCGGGGGGCTCCGCGCCGCCGGAACAGATGGGAACGGCCGGGATTTCACCAAAGCCCCGCAGCTGGAAGTGACAGAACAGGGGCAGAGGAGGGAGAGGAGGGGGCTCAGCACCCCCGGAGCAGCAGGACCCACCCCGGGGGTCTCCCCCTCCTCCCACGGGGTCTCTCTGCAGCGGGGGGCACAAACTGGGGGTGGAGGTTCACGGAGGCATCGCGGAACCACACAATTCCAGAATGGTTTGGGCAGGAAAAGGACATCAGTGCCACCCCCTGCCATGGCAGGGATACCTTCCAGGCTGCTCCAAGCCCTGTCCAGCCCGGCCTGGGACACTTCCAGGGATCCAGGGGCCACCACAGCTGCTCTGGGCAGTGCCAGGGCCTGACCACCCTCACAGCCAGGAATTTCTTCCCAATATCCCAACTAAATCCAACCCCGGCACAGGCAGGGGTGTCCTAGGAAGACCCAGGGGTGCTCGGAGCAGGGACTGTCCCCTCCAGGGGTGGAAACCCAGCTCCAGCCAAGCTGTCCTGGCACAGAGAGCCTGGGACAGGTGCTGGACACTCCGGGAGCATCCGCCCTGGCCGTGCCAGCGAGCGCTGCCAGCACAGGGCTGCTGCCACCTGCCAGGGCTGGCACTGTCCCCTCGCCTCCCTCCGTGACACTGCCATGGCCAAAGCACGGCCTGGGGGCCGCAGGGACCCCTCAAGGCCCCCGCAAGAGGGGGACAAGCCAGCAGTGAGGGCTCCTGGCGGGCTGGGGACACGGCTGTCCCTCCCTGGAACCACCCGGACGGCTCAAATCCAGCCCCAGATCCAGGGACAGGCAGAGCGACACCTCGGGCTCCCCAAAACCACCCCAGAAAAGCTGTGCCAAGCCCCGTGCGGGGCCCAGAGCTGCTGCCCGTGTTTGTTTGTGCTCCCCCGTTGGTGCAGCGGAGCCGGGCGAGCACAGAAAAATCAATATTTCATTAATTAGAGCCGTGCACTTTTGCAGAGGGGCCGCATTCATATTTATGAGGGGGGAAAAATGATGGGGAAAAACGATGTCGACGTCTCTGCTGCTCCTGGAGCCCGGCAGGAGCGTCCCCATCCAGCAAGGACTGTCCCCAAAGCTCTGCAGCTCCGGGCCTCCAGCCCCAGGATGCTCCCAACAAGGAAAAAAAACGGATCCTCTGCATCCCAGGAATTCTGCAGCGCGGCCACGGTGCTGCCTGCCTGGAGCAGGGGAGCAGGGAGAGAGGCCTGGGAGGAGCCCAGCAGCCGTGGGGGCGAGGCTGGAGCTGCGGGATCCTCGCCAGGGAACGTCCACCCCATCCCAGCTCTTTTCCAGGCTGTGAAAGAATCTCCGTGGCAGAAATAACCCCGGGGAAAACCACCCACTGCTCCGAGCCCTCCGACGCCTCCGGCACGCAGCCGTGTCCCAAAAACGCTTCTCAATTCCCTCCTTCTTTCCCAAAAAACCCCTTCTCATTCCACTCCTCCTTTCCCAAGAAAATGTCTCATTCCCCTCTTTCTTTCCCAGAAAACCCCTTCTCATTTCCCTCCTTCTTTCCCAAAAAAACCCCCTTCTCATTCCCCTCCTTCTCCCCTATTTACTCCGGGTCCGGCATCACAAAGATCCAATTCATCCCCGTGGGCACAGATGTTTTCCAAGGCGCCTCATTCTCCTCTCCAAGGACTCTGTGTCCCAGTAATTCCCTCCCCAGCTCCATTCCCAGCCCGGGGGCATCTTCCCCGCGGGGCAGGGGGGGATCCGTGCGGGAATCCTGGCGGGGCGGGAATTCTGAACCCGTGGATCGGGAAGGCTCAGACATCTGCTGTGCACATCCCTTGCACAGGCTGATGGTGGCAGGGTGTGAATCCACAGTCTGGAACACCCAGAGCCCGAATTCCAGGCAGCTGAGCCGCTGCAGATTTCCCGGCAGAGGGAAAAACCTGCTCCTGTTCGGGTGCATCTGCTCCGTTCCACCTCGGATCCGGGTCTGTGACAGTGACAGGACACATCCCCTCCCCCCGGGAGCCTCCTGCGACTCCAGGGCCGGCTCCTTCCCCAGTCCAGCGGCACCCAGGGTCCATCCAGGCTGTCCCCAAGAGGCAGATCCGGGCAGGGAGGCCAGGCTGGAGCGAAAGGTGGAGGTGGGAGGGATCCAGGCTGATCCAGGAGAGGGCTCCACGTGGGGACATCCCCGTGTGGTGTCACCTGGCTGTGCTCTGGTGAATCCGGGGCGTTCTTGTTTTCCTCACAGGGATAAATCCATCCAGGAACTCCACAGGTGCCTGATGCTCCTTCTGGCAGCTCCCACCTTTGCACCCCACAGCCGCTCCCTTCGAGCTGTCCCTCCCACAGGGGGAAGGGGTCGATCCCAGGGGGATGGGGACTGTCAGAGGATCACAAATGTTCCCTAAAAGTGGGAAACAGAGCCCTGGGTGCGTCCCCATGGGCAGGGATGTGGGACCGGTCACTGCTCCCAGTGGGGTGGGAGATCCAGAGGGTAACGGGGGATCCCGATGTCCAACAGGAACACCCCGGATTCCGCAGCTCCTGCGTCCTGGCTGTGCCCAGAGCACAGCCAGGTGACACCACACGGGGATGTCCCCACGTGGAGCCCACTCCTGGATCAGCCTGGATCCCTCCCACCTCCACCTTTGGCTCCAGCCTGGCCTCCATCTGCTCCCTGCCCGGATCTGCCTCTTGGGGACAGCCTGGACGGACCCTGCAGCCACGAGGGACATCTGGATGCCACTGGATTGGGATCCCACTGCTTGTGAGGGAAGTGGTGACTCCAGGGGCTTCACACCTTCCCACACGAAACCCCCTCACCCCAAACACCGAATTCCATAGGATTTCTCCATAAATGAGCGTTCCCTGAGGCACAGCAAGAGGATGCAGCTCCTCATCACCTCCTGCTCTGAACCCTTGGGTGTCCCGAGGTTTTGGGACGGTCTCCAGCGGCCCCAAGGTGCAGGGTCCTGGTCTGAAGGGCACTGACACGACCCTGGGCACCCCTGAGGCTGCACCTGTGACCAGGGGGACGCTGCCACCTCCTGCCGGACCTGCCCAGGGGACAGCCAAGAGCCGCTGGTGACACCTGCCCGGGGTTCAGCAGCTGAGACACAGCCAGCAATTAGCACCAATCAGCAGCTCCAGAGAGGCTGATTCCGAGTGCTCTGGGACCACGGGATGCTCCTCTCCTCCTCCTCCTCCTCCTCCAGCCCTGGCCGGATGCTCTCAGAGCCGACATTCCCGGTGTGACTCCGGCTCCATCCTCGCTGCACAGGGCTGGGAAGCAGCTTCTCCTCTCCTCTTCCTCCTCCCTAAACCCCACACACCCCCTGGGCCCCCCACACAGCCCCTGCAGGGCCAGAGGAGAGCTGGGATGGGCTCAGGGAGCTGGGGAACCCCTGGGATGGCTCCGCTTGGCCCTGTTTCCACGTTCACACCAAGCTGGTGCTGCCTTTGCTCAGGAAAAGGCAGTGGCACCCTCAGGAAATCCCAGGACACCAGGAGCACCTCCTTCCAAGGCCATCCCACGGCTCAGAGGGTCTCCTGCCACCCCACCGAGGCTCAGAGCTGCAGCAGGAGAGCCCAGACCCGGCTGCTCACACACAGAGAGCTGGGAGGGGGCAGAACAGAGGGAAACCCCCCAGTTCTGGGCCACCCCAAATCCCCCCCAAGCACCCTGACAGCCTCTCCCGCTGTCACAGCTCCCTGGGGACCTCCAAAAGGAGAGAATTCCCCGCAGACCCTGGGG
Organism: Aleadryas rufinucha; assembly: GCA_013397815.1. Taxonomy (NCBI): domain Eukaryota; kingdom Metazoa; phylum Chordata; class Aves; order Passeriformes; genus Aleadryas; species Aleadryas rufinucha. The sequence continues at coordinate 5,199 of VZTH01019323.1, read as the reverse complement.
CGCAGGGCAGGGTGACCCCTGTGCCAGCACCCTCCCCCGGTGTGACAGCCAACAGCTGAAACTCCTTTTTTTGAGTGGGTTTTTTAGCTCCTACCCTAAGGCCAATCTCCAACATGACTGTTGCCAAGGGAACGAGCTCCGTGCTTTGACAGTTCTGTTTTAAGGATCTCCCTGCCCAGCGAGGTGTCTCAGCCCAGGCGGGTGCCCCGGCACGGGGTTTGGTGGCTCTGCAGCCACCTCGACGCCGGCGGCAGAGCCGTGTCCCCAGGAATGGTCACTCCCCAGGACACCCCGGGATTAAACACCCCAGGGTGTGTAAGAGGATATTTATACAGGAACCGAGCGATGGGGAAGCCCTGGCAGCTCTGCTGCCCTCCTGGGGGACAGCACAGCCAACGCCATTTCTTCCCAGAAATAGAATCGGGGAATGGCCAGAGTGGGAAAGGGACCCACAGGGATCATGGAATCCAACTCCTGGCCCTGCACAGACACCCCAACAACCCCACCCTGGGCATCCCTGGCAGCGCTGTCCAAAGGCTCCTGGAGCTCTGGCAGCCTCGGGGCCGTGCCCATTCCCTGGGGAGCCTGGGCAGTGCCCAGCACCCTCGGGGGGAAGAACCTTTCCCTGATCTCCAACCTGACCCTCCCTGGCACAGCTCCAGCCGTTCCCGCAGGTCCTGGTGCAGTGGAGGCTCCCCACATCCCAATGGATGCCCAGGAATGTGCTCGGCATCAGCTGCGGCCCAGCGGGGTCACCTCTGCTGCTGCTGCTGCAGAGTGTTCTGTCCCTTTTGGAGTCCTCAGAATCGCAGGGAGACAAAAAATAAAGCCAGAACCCAAAGTTGGTGAGACTTGGAGAGGCAAAATGGAGCCTCCAGGAGCGCCACGAGGGTGGAGGTGCTCGGAGAAGCTCAGAGCAGCAGCAGCCCAGGCTGGAGCACCTCGGGAGCGTTCCTAGATCCATCTCCCCATGACTGCGAGCAGCAGAGCAGGATCCTGACGGCAGCAGGAGGCAGAACGAGGAGCTGCAGCCCTGGACATCAGTGCAGACACCCCAAAGCACATCCCAGCTCTGGAAACAAAGCCCTGTCCTCTGAGCAGCACCTGGCCCAGGGACCTGCTGCTCTCCCTGCCAGCGGCCACTCGGACCAGCAGTGTCAGAACTCATTTCCCTGCAAATCACAGCCCGAAAGCAGCAGTCTGGAAAAGCTGAGCTTGCCAACAAACGCCGTTTGAGGTGTTGTAGGCGAGGAAAAGCATCTGCAGCTGAAGCAGCGCCTGGAGCATCACCCGAGGACGGGGCAGCTCCCGGGATGCCGCAGGGATACCGGGAGCTCTCAGCTCCGCTGCTCCCCGGCCAAACTCCCGGGAAACGCTGCTGCTCCTGCTGGGTCTGCACCAGCCCTGCCACCCTCCAGCACGTCCAGACACCGCAGAGCCTCCGTGGGAGCCGCAGCATCCAACACCTGCCCGCGGTCCCTGCGCCCTCGGCCGCATCCCGGCGCAGGCGGAGCGTGACGCTGGGCAGGTGACTGGAATGGTTAAACGCCTTCCTGCCCAGCCCTGCTCGCAGCCTCGGCTTCCCCGCCTCCCTCCGCTGTCACCGGCTGCCTTTGGCTTGTCTGGGTTGGTGCTCTTGGCACTGGGGCTGCCCAAACGCAGCACAGCGCGTTCCTGCCTCTGACTCCGCCTGGCTCCTCATCCTCCCCCTGCCTGGCTCCCCATCCTCCCCTCGGGACAGCCCCGGGTAAAAGAGGAGCTCTCTGGGAGGGGGATGGAGAATCTCAGCCCCTCAGAGGTGGGTGAGGAGCTGGGGCACCAGAGAGGTCACTCCCACCCCACCATTGCCACCCGATGAAAGCTCTGCTGCTGTCAGGAGCAGAGGGGCCAGAACTGGACCAGATGGTTCAAGCTGAGCTGACCCAGTAACTGTGAGGAGGAGGAGGAGGAGCAGATCCATCTGACTGTGGGGGTGTTACAGTGCTAGCAGCACCTTCCAGGGCCCGTGGAGCCACTGAAGAGCCAAAGCAACAAGGACTCCGCTCAATCTGTGCAGAACCAGCACTGGGGCACCTGCACAGCCCAGGCATCACCAGGGCTGGAAAAGCAGCCTGGAGAGCAGCTCAGGTGGACACCAGGCCGGGCAGGACGTGCCAGGCCAGACACTGGCACAGCTGTGCCCAAGAGAACAAGCCCAGCAGCACAAGCAGAGCCCACCAAGCTCCAAGCTGGCACCGCCACCAAAACCGCCTCGGACGCGTGCCCACATCCCGCCCCACTCCCTTCCTCCCACTGCTCCTCTCCTGCCGGGACCTGGATGGGCACGAGACACCCTGGATTGGGGTAAAACGAGGTTAGGAACCAACGCAGGGAAAACAAACAGGAGCAGCTCTGCTGCAGCTCCCTCCATCTGGCTGCGCGGCCGCCGCGCCAGCGCCGGGGTGACTCCCCAGATGTACCCGCCTCCGGTTCCTCCGGCGATTCCAACACCCCTGGAGAGGCGAGAACGTCAGGCAGAGGGAGAAGAGGCAGCGTCTCACAGGCAGGAGACCTCCCAGGCAGGGAATCCTGGGGAAAAGGGGCGCTTCTCCCTCCAGAGGGGGACGCGTACCCCCACGCCTCGGGATGCTCAGCTCGTGCTCCGGCAGCATCGCCCAGTTCCGTCGGGATTTCTCCTCCCGCCCGCAGGCCAGGCCACCTCGCTCCCAGCAAGCGGCACGGGCCACGCCAAACCCCACGGAATTGTCAGGACAGCGGCAGAATTCCTGTCCCCGGCGGCGGTGCCAGCACATCCCTCACCGTCTGGGCACGCGGCGGGCACCTCCGCAGCGCCTGATCCCAGGCTTTGTCCTAAAATCCGGCCTTGCCTGTTGAGCCTAACGCGCCGTGCCAGACAGCTGAGCGGTGGATTCCGTGCTCTCCAGCCGGCTGCCCGCACAGGGATGCTCTGCTCCCTCCCCTCTCCTCCGGCTGAGTGCTGATCCCGGCCCTGGAACAGCTCGTTTCCCCCAGGCAGCTGATCCGAGTCATCCAAAATCAGGCCAAGCAGGTAGTGAGTGATGCAGAGAGGTCGCCCTCCCTCCCTTTCGTGCCTCACCAGGGCTGTCGCTGCTTCCTCGGCTCGGGAGCCAAGGGCTGGTGCTGGCACAGGCACCGGGAGCATATGGCGAGCCCTAATGGCACCGGGAACGGGGCTCTCGCTCGCGTTCCGTGGGGAAATGCACCGCGGAAAGCGGCAATCAAAGGATTCTGTCGCTCCAGACAACGCTGGGCTCCCACCACCCCACTGTGCCCTGGGCTCTCCCTGCCCCAGCCTCCCACATTCCAGTGCAGGGGGAGCAGGACCTGCAGATGTCACCTGCTTGGAGGCTGGGGATGGTGGGAGCGCTGGGGGAGCCCAGCCCCTCTGCCAGCCTGACCAGACCCCATCCCACACAGGCTGGGAGGCTGCCTCAGGGCATCTCCCCAGGACAGAGGGAGCTTCTCTGGGTGGCCTGGCCAAGCAGACACCTCCAGCAGCTCCAGAGAGACGAAGCCACCCCGCAGGACGGGGACAGCATCCTGAACCTGCCTCTCTTCAAAGCTCTGATCTCACCAGGCTGAGGACACCTCCCGATGTCCTCCAGTGCCCCAAGGAAAAAACAGCCCCAAGTCATCTGGTTTTTGGCCCGTGGTGGCCTCCCAGGGCATTGTCCAAACAAAAGGGTTACACAACTCCCGAGTGGAATAACCCTGCAGAGAGAGAATGATCCTCACACAAGGACAACCACGCACCAGCCCAAACAGCCAAATGTGCCGACAGCAGCACAACGCCGGCCAAGAGCTCAGACAGGGCCCTCTTGTGCAGGACCAGTGCTCCCAGTGCCTGGGTGGCTTCCAGGGGTTCCTCCAGACCCTGCCATGCTCGTGGTGGTGGAGGAATGTTCTCCAAGGAGGAGACTCCACCCCGCCCCAGGACAGGTGCCAGGGAGGGGATGTCCCCTGAGCCACGCTGGGATGGCTCAGGGGCTCCAGGATGAGGCACCAACCACGAAGACACAACAACAACTTCTTCCCAAGCATCTCCCAGCCATCCACGTCCTCTGCTCCCAAAGGTTTCTTGGGGGTCTGTTTGTCCAGCTGTGCTGGACCGTGGGGAGCCTGGCACTGGTGGCCAGGGCTGGGCCACAGCAGAGGCCAGCCCGGGAGGAAATCTTGCAGTGTCATCATCCGGGCTGTGTCCTGTCCCAGGACAGCTCCAGGTCACGGCCACCGCCCCTCCTGGGAGCGCTCCCCGGGATGCTCAGCCACCCCCAGCCCCACAGGCTGAGCCTCCCCACAAGGGGCTGCCAGGACGTCCCCACGCTGTGGGGCTGAGCGTCACCCACACCCGAGTGACTCTTTCGGGTGCCCGTGGGAGGACCGTGGCCAAAACCAGAACAAATCCCGGGATTCGTGGATGGGAACGCAGCCACCAGCCCCCAGAGCCTGTGACAGCAACAGAGCTGGGTGCGGGGGAGCAGCGGGGGCTGCGGGCTCAGCCCCTGTCCCCGCCGTGCCACGCTCCCACCTGCACAGCCCTCGGGACCCCCGATCCCGTTCCAGAATCCCCTCCCTGCTCCTGATGGGCCGCAGGGACGTGGATGGAGACCGGACCCACCGTCAGCCCCCCCCAGCACCCCCAGACCACAACACAGCGGGTCCGGCCCGGCCCCCGGCCAGCTGCTGCACCTCCCCACCCAAACACACGCAGCAGCACCGATTCTGTCGCGACAGACGACTCCCGACACGGCAAACGCGGCCGCCAGCAGCCAGACAGGGATGGCGGGGCCGAGGCACCGCCGGCCACCCCGCAGGGACCCGCAGCCCCACAGCGACGGGGGACACGGCGCTGCCACCGGCGAGCCCCGACCGAAATCACATCCGCTCCGCGCCTGTCGCGACTGTCGCCGGCGGTGACCCCCCTTTGTCTGGCGAGCCGGGGCTCCGCCGCGCCCCGCGGCTCTGGATGCCCCGCACATCCCGGCAGCATCCCGG
>VZTH01019320.1:0-42108 GCA_013397815.1 Aleadryas rufinucha | reverse complement strand
TGGGCAGGAGGTAGGATTAATCTCAACCCCCACATCCGATTCATGATAGAACAACATGAAGGAATCAGGGATACATAGACAAAACCAGCTCAGAAACCTCTTGAGTCACAAGGACAAGCCCTTTTGCATTTGTGGGGCCAGACCATATCCCACTCTCCTAGGAAATCCCCAGAGATCCCGCTTCTAAACCTTGGAGAGGTGAGAAGAGACAGCTATGAAAGGAAAAGGGGTGAGCCTGGTCAGGATATGGGGAAAATTACCCTATCCCTGTGCATAATGCGCTTAGGTTTGGGGAGCGGAGTGGCAGTGCCGTGGGAGCTGTGCTCTGACCCTCTTATTCAGGGTTGCAAGGTTAAAAGGAAGGCTTGGACAACAAAATATCCACCTCAGCCCAACAAATGGGGCAGCCTGAGGCATAACAAGATGAGCTTTGCAATGGAACTACCTTAACCACCTCATGCTCTGCTGAATCACAGCTCCTGACTTCATCAGTGACACAACCTTGCTCCAGATGCCCCAGAGAGCTTCATCGTTTATCAGCTGTGCCATCGGTCAATGCCTTTGCTCCATTTTGTTTTCAGAAGGCAGGAAATTAACAGAGAAGAAAGCAGTAGACAGAATTTTCCCATTCCTCAGTCCAATGTACATCCTCTCCAATTTAAACAGTGTTTCCCTTTGGAAGATGCAGTTAACTATTTCAGGTCTGATCCTACATAAACCGATATAAAAAATCCCATCTTTATTGTCATGGGCTTTTGGGCCTGGATTGCTAGAAGGAAACTGGGTTATTACAGAAGTGTTTGGAGCAGGGACAACTTAGCAGTGTATTCAGTTAGTTTAATTTTGAATCACTGGGGACACTGGGGCCTGCAGTGACGGCTGCAGAGTGGAGCAGCTGGATGAGGCTCCAGCCCACTTTTGCCTTCAGTGAAGTTTTAATGCCCTCTGCAGGTACCAAGGGACTGCTGGTGCCATAAATCCTCCAACCAGTGCTGGGGTGAATTCAAGAGATGACATTTCCTGCCTTCTCCCTTCTCTATCCAGCTCAGGCTTTGGCTGCTGTTTTGAATCCCATCATTTTCACTCATGGGGAGAAACGAATGAATGTTTGGAGCCTTGACTCTGTGAAGGGTCCACGAGAACAACCAAGCCAGGGAGTTGATAAAATCAGTTTTTCCATTACAGATCTGCTCATAAAGCCCAGAAATGTTGAGCACAGAAGGACTGCAGCCTAGGATGGAGGGAGAGCAGGCTAATGCTGAATCCTTTGTCAGAAGGAAATGAAAACTATATTTTTGGGTACTTTACATGACAGGACCCTTTTGCTACAAGAGGACCACACAGGACTTGCCATCAGCAGCTGTAACAGTGGATGATTTAGTCTGGCAGCTGAGGACATAATTGTTGTCATCATTAAATGGTCTGGCAGGCAACATAGAGGACTTACACAAGCACAGTCCCTTGACTATCAGGCTACAACTCTTGTGTATGTCTTAGATATTCCTTTGGCTGGATTTCCCTCCCTAGAGGACAGCAGACTGGCCTCATAACTGTGACATTTCCTCAGAGTCGTCTGGTTAAGCTGCTGGATGCAAACACTCCACAGCAATGCTGCAGCACAGCACAGTCATTTTAGCACCCAAAGAAGTGTCTGAAAAGAGGGATCATCTTAGGAGCCACGCCTGAGCCCACAGCAAGGCTCCCCAAACCTCTGATGCAAAAACCACTACAGTGAACCCACAGATCTGCACAAAATTATTTTTAGCATATTGTGGAAAGATCACTAACCCCAAAAACCTCAAAAAATTACAGCCAAACTGAAAGACCCCAGGTTTATTTCACTGACAGGCATCAGGGAGAGCAATGCAAGGGATTCTCCTGGAGCTCCTACCTGGACTAGCAATGGACTCTTGTGGCTCATGCTGTAACAAGGCCATTATGAGAAAATTAAGAAAGTTGCTCCAGTTGCTGCGGCAGCCGCCTGGCAGCGGCGCACGGCCCCGGGGGTTCTGCACATTGGCTTGGCACACTATGGCTGGCAGAGAGAGGATATCAGGAAGGAGAATCTTTTCTATAGGAGCCAGCTCAATTATCCACAAGGCTAGTGACAGGGAAATTCGTCCTGTAAAGGCTGCACTCGGAGGAACCTCTTTCACTGCCTCCCACTGTTTCTCCCAATTACTTTTGATGGGACAGGTGGTTTCACTTTAATGGCTGCTGGTGATTGCTATGAGCATGGCAGACAGGCTGCTGGGCAGAAGGGATAGTGTTTCCTGCATCACACAGACAACTCAGCCCCACTGCCAATTCCCATTAAATTGCCAGCAAGAGAGGGAACAGTGAACTCACCCATCTTGAATCAGGTAGTATTTCAGGATCTCGTCAATTTTTGAGGTGGGAGTGGCAAAGCAGCTCTCCACCAGCGTCTCCAGTCCACTGACGTGCACCAAGGGTTCAATCCCAAAGTACAGAGAGTCCCGGAGCTTGAGGGTGGGAAGAGCACCCCTGTAGGGCTCATCGAAGTCTTTGTCTTTGAAGATCTCCAGAGTGAAGGGAAAGACGCCCTGGTTGCGGCTCATGATTTCCAAGGGAGAGTTCTTGAGGTTGGGCACGTAGCCCTCGGAGATGGTGTAGCGGCGCGGGAACTCGCAGGTCACCGGGATCAGCAGCTTGCTGGTGCGGACAATGATGTCCCCATTGCTCCCCGGGGTCTGCTTGGGCAAGCCAGTCACCAGGTTGGTGGCAATGATTTTATCATTTATTACCTGCAGCGAAGAAAGGGGAGATCACTGAGAAAGACCTCTCTGGGCTGATGCTCGGAGTAGCCACTGAAGGCCCAGCTGGTGAATTTACGCCCCACAACCAGAATGATGCTCATCCTCACAGACCAACTGAGGACCTCGGTTTGCTGTCAGCTGCAATGCACTGCACTTCTGCTACCCCTCTGCTAAGGTGAGCTCTCTGGGCCCCGACCAGTTGCCAGTTTACCCTTCGAAACATTATCAGGAGACCAGAATCTGTCTCAGTAGGAGGGTGAAGAGTGAGGGCACCTCTACCTTCTACCCCTGTGAAGCAGGAGGTGAGCAGAAAGCAGCACCCATGCTGTCAGACACACACCACTGCAGGGGGGATGGAACAAGCTCTCTGACATTGGAATGCCAGCCCAGGTCTACTCTGAGGGCAGCTGCATGGCTACACAGGAAACGGCTCTGAGGGTACAGCTAAATCAACTTTATTCCCCAAGCAAGCCACAGCCAAATCCCCAAATCCCAGAGACTGGACAATATACATACATCTACAACAGTACCACAGGACTTCAAGGAGAAATGGATGTTGACATGAGTGCCATTGGACACGCCTTTGCACGAAGTGTTGATGAGGGAGAGGTCCAGGCCTCCAACCAGGTCCTTTGGGATGCTCACCTCAATAGAGCTGGACTTGCACAGCACTGGAACTGCAAGAGAAGTCCCCAGAATAAGAGTCTGCACTACAAACCTACCAGTGAGCTGGGGAAGGGCTACACCAGTTATAACTGGGGAAAAAAAAGGGGAATCGTACACAGCATTTATGATTATGATCTTACCACGGTAACCTACCTACCTCTCTTGCATTCCCACCTACACAACACAAAACAGAGCTGCCACTGCCCCAAATTCTCCAGCCACAGCAATGCCTCAGAAAACAACGAAGACAATCACTGCACTTGCAGCAGAAACTTTGCTGTGCTTTCCAGCTTTACTTAATACTCAGCACAGATTTGATTGATATCTCTTGCACTGCTATGTCCTGGGAAGAGCCTTTGCCAGATATGGGTATCAAATTCACAACACCCCAGGCAAAGCCATTTTTTAAGACCTTTAATCAGATTTAACATCAAACCCAGAACACGCTGAAACAAGGCAGAGTAATTCCATGTAGATACCGAGCTAAAATGGAAGCACCTCAAAATGCCATAATATTTTTATAAGCAATAAACCCAGCTCTGACAAACAAACCCAATTAGCTCACTCATTCCACCTCCTTCCAACCTTTAAATTTTAATACAGGCCTCCGTGTGAATTTTTTAAAATTAAAATTTCATTACATAAGAAGCAGGAGAAAACAGAGCTTGGACAAAATAAAAAGGAAGGAAGAGAGAATAATCTTCAATAAAAAAATAGTTGCTGTATATATATTCCTTGGGATTATACATATCTATTCAGTTAGAGACAGGACAAACATACTGGTGGCATATGTTCTGGTTTCAGCCAGAAAAACAAACCCTTTGCAGGATTTACATTTATTGTATTTTAAAATCCCATGACAAAACTTTTTTGCAGATATACTAGTTTCCCAAGTTTTTTTGCGAAAATTAATTGCAGTCCCAGTCCTTGACATTCCTATGACCTGCCTTCCCATAATTTCAGTCATTAATTATATAATTTAGGATTCTGGATATTTGATATAAGGCACACGGCTAAAACAGGCCTTTCATCCCCCTTTAAAAATTTCCCTGTCCCAGCAAAGGTATTTGCAACAGCCTCTGAGTACCTTCAGGGAGGATTTTTTCATTAAAAGTTGATAATTTCCAAGTGATATGCTAAAATGTATGCAGAGTGCCCAAAGCAATATGTTCCCATAATGACATTGCTGGGTTAGAACAGAAGCTTAAAGAACTAAAAATTACCTTAACCTTCCCTCTGCTGGCAGCAGAAGGCAAGTGGGAATAACTGAGCATGTCAAATGGCACAGCTCAGGAGCAGACAAAGGGACTTTGAGAACACAGCACAGTGCAGACAGAGAGGAACATCCTTTGGAGAACTGATTGGCTCCATCTGGATTTAAAGGCTCGCTGTTCTAGCGACTCCTTGATAAATAAGACAGTGTACTGCTTTTATAAAGGTGACATTCAGGGCAAGAGATTCGGATCCCAACTGCAATTCTCTGAAGTTCAGGACTGACTTGGCTCAGGATCTCTCTGTTTCTACATGTCTTTGACTGGCACAAAGTGGGAGAAAGAAAACACTCCACTTTCCCTGTGGTCTGGAGCTGCAGGAGCTGTGTGCCCTCCACCACCTGGACACAGAAACCAGGGAAGGAAACCTCTTGACTGAAGCCAGCCTGTGGCTATTTGGGAAAATCCCAGTCTGTGCCAGTCAAACATTTTAGTTCTTCACCCTCACACTCCGCAGAGCACCTGTGAGCACTGGGAAAGCCTCCTCATTTCCACTTTAAACTCTGCTTTGCACCAATGCCTCTGAGTACCTGACTCTGGGAGGAAGCTTCAGTGGCGAGTCCAATGCTCATTTCTCTTGTCTGCTGTTGTTACTGGCACCATATTCCAGCCTCTGTCTCCTTCCTTGGCCTTTCAAAGTGCTGCAGCTTGGAGCAGAGGTTATCTTCCTGCACAGACTACTCAGCAGACCAGGCTCTCTGGTGCTGGGGAGCCCTGACCCACTGCCACAAACATAAACCCTGCTTACCTGCACAAAAAGTTTGGGTAGAGGACAGGGGAAGAAGAGCATTTCATCCCTACTCTTCAGGAAGAGGTGGGGTACTAGGATGGGCTGCAAAATTCTAGGATGGGCTGCAAAATTCCAAGTATTTTGCTGGCTGGTATCTTTATGGAAAAATTGTAGCCTGTAGACTGTGATTTCTGTGGAAGATTATTAATGTTTGTTCTGAACATAGAGACAGTGCAGAGGAGGGTAGAGAGGCTGCAGATCCAATTGCTTCAGGCAACTGTGCCTGCCCTACACTGTTAATTGAACCAATATAAACCTGATTAGGTGTCATAAAAAAGTGTGTGGTACAGTTCCATATCTGCTCAGAATTGCAGACCACAGCATGGGGACATAAATTCATGAATGCAAAAGAACAGGCAATTTCACTTGATGAGATGCTGAATCCTGAGCCCCAGCCTGGCTCCCAGCAGTGCTGCTGCTCTCATTAGCAGCCTCACAAGCAGCAGAAACCCTGGCTGGGAAATGCAGGACTTCCAACCCTGCTGGTGTTGCCTCAGGGGTCCAGGACTGAAAACCATCGCTCTGTTCTGGCCTGTATCCATCAGCCAGACCTTCAATCAGTGAGTGTAATCACAGCACTTGGAAGTCCCCACCTCTGCCTCCCCACCAGCACTGCTGGATCCCAAGCGTGCAGTGCTCATCCTTGGGAGCCATGCATTTCTACAAAGCTTAAAAAGCAAAAATTCCATCAAGTAGAACCATTCCAACTTCTTCCCTGAGGCATACCTGCCCTTTTGGCCACCATGAAGCCTGGATCTGTCCCTCCACCAGCTGATGCCTGGGCACTCTGTGACACATCAGGCTGCAGGAGATTCTCTGAGCACAATAGGCAACACCAGACTGCTGGTAGCCTGGATGCATTTGCAAAAGAAATCTTTGCAGAAAACAGGGAGCTTGTTTATTCCATGTACATGCCATAGGTACAAGTGACTCAGCATGAAGGACTCCCTGTGGAAAGTTCAGATGGAAGGTTCTCCAAGGATAACGCTGCCTTGCCTCTACACAGCAGAAGCAACAGTAAATTTTTAGATGCTATCCCAGGCACTTTTCCAAGGGGCAGCAGAAGGACCTAATATCAAAGCTAGTGCCCTGCTTCAAGGCATAGGAATGCTTACTGGAATGGTGTGCTTGGAAAAAAACATGCCCCTCTCTTTAACCCTGTTCTTGGAAGGGACTGGGCCACTTTAGCTGAGATTTTGAAGCTTGAAGCATGGAAAATGTCAGTTCTAACAGCATAAATCTGACAGAGGTGTGCACAGCTGGAGCAGAGCAGTATAATGGGAGATGTTAAGCAGTAGTAATTGTAAGGGAACGCTGCCTTACAATTAATATGGTGCAAGATGCACTCAAGCTGGGCCCTGTGGGCGTTCTCCTGCCTGGATAGAAGAGCAACATCTTCAGGTTCGCTCTTTTGGATAGTCTGTCATTAGTAACAAAGCTCCATTAACACAACTGGAAAAGACAGACTAAGAGAAGACAGCAAAAACAAGAAGAAAAGCTCCTTCAGACATTCTTTTGGGGGACAGAGGCTGCCAGGGAGATTTTGTTGACCTACCTTGGCAAGTGTGGTTGTCTTCGGACAGAACGAGTCCCCTGGGACATTCACACTGGTAGGTGTCTTCCACTTCAATGCAGGTATGGCTGCAGCCTCCGTTGTTATTGTGACAGCCTTCAATTTCTGGGAAAGAAAGGAAAATCAGCGCAGCCTGCAGGCCCCAACGTACTCCCGACCAACCAACAGTCTGAACAACACAGCTCAGAGGCAACAGCTTGTTCCCAAGTCAGTGAGGTGGAAACCTCTTTTTTAATTGTACAGATTCTTGTGTTTGTCATTTCCCCATGAGGTTATCAAGGAATTCTGTGGAAAAGCTTAGCAAATTAAATCCCATAGGTGACATGCTGAATGGGCAATCTGCAGCTTGGTAATTCAAGAATCATAGAATTTTAGAGTGGCCTGGGTTGAAAGGGACCTCAAAGATGATCTCTTTCCAACCCCCCTGCCATGGGTGCCACCTCCCACTGTCCCAGGCTGTTCCCAGCCCCGTCCAACCTGGCCTTGGACACTTTCAGGCATGGGGCAGCCACAGCTTCCCTGGGCAACCTGTGCCAGGGCCTCATCACCCTCACAGGGAACAATTTCCTCCAAATATCCAATCTAAACTTACTCTCTGTTTAAAACCATTCCCCCTTGTCCTGTCACTACATGCCCTTGCAAACAGACTCTGCTGAGACATCCTCCTAAACTAATTTTTAATGTTAGTTTCTTACTTCAAAAGGGTGAGGAAAATCCTCTTAAAACTTTTACCACACTCCCTCCCTTTATCACCAGCAGAATGAAAGCCCTGAGCTTTTCAGGGGAGCTGCCTTGGGGAAGGACAGCCCCACAGGTGGCCAGCTCCTATTCCCAGCAGGGAACACTGGAGAGAAGATGATGTGCTCATTCCCTCTGGGTTTCCCAGCTGTGAGGGAGGTGGGCATACTAAATCCCCTTGGTGGGCTGAGAATGAAATGAAATGAATGAATGAAACTCTACTTCTAGGAGTTTGCTTAGCAGGAATTTTGCAAGCTTGTGAGTTTTAGGCTTTGAGGTTGGCTCAGGGACAGCATAAATTCATGGTGTAAGGTTGATTCACTTCCTAATCTTCCCTCATTTTGAAGTGCAGAGGGGAGAGGGCAGCACAACTAATTGGAGGACTTGTCATGTCTTTTCTTACATTTCCTTTTTCAGATGAGGACACTCTGAGGATCTGAGTTTTTTGTAAAACATATTCCTAGCCACTGCAGCTGCAGAAAAGAGCCTGAAAGGTCATCCAGATACATGGTGAAGAGTCTGAAAATCTAAGGAAAGTAAAGCCATTTCCAGTTCTTGCTGGCTTCCTATTACAAAGAAAATAATAAAGGATCATGATTTTTTTCTTTCAAATAACCTTAACTGGTTGATTTTTTTAACCCTTTGGGATGAATATGCTAGATGAGTACTACTGTTTTCAGTAAAATAACAGTACATAAGATAAGCAAACCATAAATACAAAATATTTCTCCCTGAGCCTGCCATCAGAAATGACTGTGTGGTTTTCACTGAAATGTAAAGAAAAGAATGGAAATTCCACACTCAATGCTACACAATTCATGGAAAATAACAGCCCGAACACCCCATAAGAGTCAAAGTAATGGGTAAAGCATCACAATGTAAATTTTGAGATACTTTAAACTCTACTCAGCCTCACCAGCTCACGTAATCAAGCTAAATCTCTTGCATTTGTTCTTTTCAGCAACAAGCTGTGAGGTGGCTCACACCTCACATCCCATTCTCTAACGGCTCACGAAGCTGAGGGCACATCTTCAGAAATAAAACTCACTAACAAGATTGTAAAAATCCCCAGCAGCAGCGTTAAACTCATGAAAGGCACCATCCTTCTTACAGAAGGGAAATTAAATGATATATCAAAGGCCCTAAAAGCCAGCTTGGGGAATGGCAGAAACAAACGAGTTTCCAAACAGACTATTCCAGCCCTGTCAGAAGAGTGCAGCTCTCGGGAATAAAAATGGCACAGCTCATTTATGTGATGCCCCACCAGCTCAGAGCTGGATGTGGAAGGGACAAAGCCCACAGACCATTTTTGGACCCACACAACTTGACAGGTACTTAAGCAGCACTCTGCACAGCAGCAGTTCCCAGGGAAGTGTCACTGCCTGGATGAGTGATGTACTAGCAGAGCTCAGAGAGCAGATTTAACTCTTTTGGGTAGCTGAAAAGTGAGGCACATCTGTAGTTGTTTTTCTTGTCTGAGGCCCCACAGTGTCTGTGAACACCACAGCAGCAGTGTCTGTGAACCTCACAGCAGCTTTGCTGTGAGGGGGCACAGTGCTTTTCCACAGCTCACCACAGAAAACATCGGGCACACGTCAGCTTTTGCTGGGTTTGCCTATTTCTGCTCAGAGAGGTTTGTACATTGTTAGTGACAACACATTAGGCCTACAATTTGGTCTTTAAGCCACCAGTCTAAATTTATCAAGGGTTTTCAGCCTGGCTGTGCGACCACTGGGAAGGAACTGTGGCAGCTGCACAGAGGAGCAGAGCCCACAGACACCAAAAAGCAAAATGCAGCCCTAATCCCAGATCTAACTTCTGTCCACAGACTGACACCCCCTCTCCTCAATCTCTGTCCTGGGAGGCTAAAGTGATCCTCATGCTCCAGTCTAATGTCATGATGTTACCCCATACCTAATGCGAGCTGCCAAAACCCAGCACTGCTAAATCTGCCCCCACAAAGCTCTACCACACAAATCTCCAGAGCCAAATCTCAACAACTCCAGCAACAAGTTCTGCCTGGACAACCAATCTTCCAGATCCACTGCTGCCTTTCCCCTGTGGAGATAAACACAAGCAAATCCTAACAGAAATGGACAAGGCAGGGAGAACAACAAGGAGATTTCTCTGTGCTTGCTTAGAGGGATATTTTAGTATCAGCCCCTCTGGCAAGCATAGAAGTGGTATCAGTGACATTTAATCCCAGGTGCAAGGAGCCAAGAGAGAGCCAGTGCTGCAAGGGAATGATTTATACAGTTTCCAGCAGCCTGTGGTAGCTGAAGGCTCACCTTCACAGGTTTTCCCATCATTTCCCAGCGTGCGCCCGACCCCGCACTCGCAGCGGAAGGAATTCTTCAGGTTAACACAGAACTCGCTGCAGCCTCCGTTGTTCTGCTCACATTCATTTTCATCTGAAAAAAACAAGCTCTGGAATGTAATGAATAATCCCACTAACAGTAGTAACACTGACAGTAGCTTTTGAAGCTCTTGGTAAAGCTCTGAAAACTCCTCCTAACTCTTTTTTAAAGGCTAAAGTTCCCCTGTTTCTGTCTGCCCCCCATTTTTTTTTTTAAAGGTACTTTATTCTCTGAGATTCTAATTCCTCAACCTGATTTAATCTCTGTGTGCAAAAAGCAAATCAAACAGAGAGGAAGGGACTGACATTGCTCTTGCTGAGCCACAAAATGAATGACTTCTCTTAGGCAGGCCAGGATGTTGGAGTTTGATATCAGTCAAGGTTCACATGGGGTTTCATCAAAACAGCTTAGAAGCTGGCATTTACTAGGTGTCAGAAGCTTAAAAACAAGAAAAAAGAAAATGACCATTTTAACAGACAGGTCAGAGATGAGCTCTCTCAGAGTGGTCCCACGCATGCACAGTACCCACAGCTTGCAGCTGGTGGTGGTGTCTCCTTCCACAAGCAACATGAAATGAATATTTTTAGGCAAAGAATTGGCTGGTACCCTGCTTTGGGAGGCAGGAAGCATGTACAGGAGACTCACACAGACACTCTGCTTTTCACACGTGACAGGCCTCACACTTTCCCTTCTAAAAATAAAACTACAGCTGCTTAAAAACACAAGGTGAAGAGGGAAAGGGCTACTGGCAAAGGCATGGAGATGTTGTTAGAAGGGCCTAGAGCTCAACTTGGTCAAAGGCTGGGCCCAGAAATTCCCCTCACTGGACCTCCAAGTTCTACAGCACACACAGATCTGTCCCTGCTCTTCCACACCAGTAAGAACCAGCACTTCTGGGACACAGGCTGGTTGTCTCGAGACTGGATTGCGAGAGCACTGAGCTGATTTTAACCACGGCTTCATAGAACATGGATCCAGGTATTGAAGAAATCAAAGGCAATGCACCGAGTTGGGGGATGTGTGACAGGAAGTCTAAGACCTTATCTAACCCCTAAATGAAAATGTAATTCAGGATCAGCTGTTCTGCTCTGCGATTTAAAGCATGTAATGTACTGAGGAGAAGCACAGGGAGGTGCACAGAGCTGCTCAGCATTCACAGAATGGTCTGGGTTGGAAGGGACCTTAAAGCTCATCTTGTTCCATCCCCTGCCACTATCCCAGGTTGCTCCAAGCCCTGTTCGACCTGGCCTTGGACACTTCCAGGGATCCAGGGGCAGCCACAGCTTCTCTGCTGCATCACTGCAGCAGCTTCAGCCCCCCTTTTCAGGGGAGCTGGGAAAGGAAGCACATTCTCTCTTTAGGAAAGACAAACAGGGAGTTGTTTGGTTTCTCCATAAGGAGGGCACAGTTGCTCTCAGAGATGTGATTGCACAATTACTCAGCACAACAGAAAGTTATTAGAAAGATCATAGAGCCACACAAGGTAGGTGTAGGCTGCAGGTAGGTGAACCAGGGTGATCGCTCCAGCTGCGGTGTTTTGCCATCTGGGAATCTCGAGAAGCAGCAGTGCAGAAATCCTGCTCGGGGCAGGGGGGATGAAAGCAGCTGCAGCATACACAGACAGGCTCAGGACTCCTGTGTGCCTCCCTGCTGCAGGAAATCCTTTCCTCTGAGCCTGCCACACATTCATTGAGTGCTAGTGCTTGTCAAGGGCACTTCTGTGACTGGAAGGCTTGCACAGAAGCAGCCAATAAATGCTTTTAATTATCTGAGAGAGCTCAGTCAGTCACTTGGCTGCAGACAAGTGGAGATGCTTAAGCAAAAGCCTTCCCCAGAATCAGTGTGAGCAAGTGTAACACTGCTGCAGGGCCAGGCTGCTTCTTCCACACACTGGAACGACTGTGGGCCCTGCCCTGGTGCTCACAGACACAAGGTGTGTGAAGAAAGAAACCACCCATGCCTGCTTTGTTAGGTGTAGCTCCTATGGAACAGACTGACCTGGCACACAGCCTCCTGGACCAACTCTGCTTTCAGCTTCACCACCAAATCAAGGGACAGATGAGATTTCTCCTGCCTCAAACACCCTTTCCTCCCTCTCCCTTACTTCTTCTTATCCATTGGTGTGGCTCTACAGCTCCCCAACAGCCACCCCTTCCCAGCCCCTTGATTTGCCCCACAGACCATCTTTTTCCTGACCTCTCAGTCCAGGTGCTCTCCCCCAGCACCGCACACACCACCACAGCCATCCTCTCCTCAGAGCTTCATGGAGATTCCCCCACAAACTCCAAAGCCCATGTTCCCTGCCATGCTCTCACCTCCCTCCCGGCCATGCTGGTCTCTGCCACCAAATGCCACCTCACTGAATACCCCCTTGGTCAGGCTGCCTAAAATCATTGAAGCTGTGGTGGGACTTAAGAGTTCTTTGGGTGTCCTCAAGCCCCAGGCCCTGGACAATGTCCCAGAAGGGCAGGAAGTATGGTGGGGTTTAGTGTGCAGCCCTACAGCAGCCAGCAAAACTTTTTTTCAAGGAGAGATATTCAACAGAGCGTGTGAGAGGAAATCTCTAATGCCAGACTGCACAGCATTTCCTGAGTACCACAGTGACACCACATGATCCTGCACCATGATCTTGCAAAGAGACTCTGCTACTGACAGTGCAGCTGCTGCCTTCAGCAGCTGAACCACGCAGAAAGCAAATCCAGCCTTGTAAACATGGAGCTCCAGGGGCACCAGAATGGATGCAGTCATGGGATGTCATATCTTGGAACAACTTACAGAATGATAGACCTGTTCTAGGCAGCAAAGGGGAAAACTCCTCTCAGGATACATCATTTTTTGTAGTGCTTGTAAGGCAAGGGATTGAGATGTAAGCAATGAAACAAAGGGAAGAAAAGCGTAAGTAACTGGCACAGCTTATTTCCACCCTTACCAAGGCATGTCTGTCCATCAGGTCCCAGTGTCGTACCCGGGGAACATGTGCAGTCACCGGTGTCCAGGCAGGAGCCCTGGCAATCCACCACATCACAGATGTCATAAAAATCTAGGGCATGACAAGAACAATGTCAGCACAAAGCACTGAGCATGCAACGAAAACACAGTATTTGTCCCATCAGCTTCCCACCCTGTGTGCAGTCCATCAGCTGCAGACCTGGCCCACGGTGGGAAAGCTGACCTGCTGAAGCTGCCGAGAAACAATCGAGTTTAATTACTGCAAGTCAGAGATGCAAATTCTGACTTTGGTAGCGCGCCAAGACAAACCACAGGGCCCCCAGGGAGCATTAAATCACCGAGGCCGGGTTAGCTGTGGAAAAATCCTGCTAGCGGAACAAAGCGGGCGAAACTGCCTCGCTGATCCTACATGGACAGGCCACCACCTGGAGCAGCCAGGAGCCAGGCAGCGCCTCTCCTGCCTCCCAGGGACCAAGGGGGGCCGGACAGGTGACTTACGCCCGCAGTAGGCGTGGAAGCAGACGCTGGGCTTGGCGAGGTGGTACACGTAGTAGCCTCCCGGGCAGGCCTTGACCTCGATGCTGGTGTTCCAGAGGCAGCAGTTGCCGCTGAAGCTGGCGCAGGCCTGGCGCCGGACGATGCCGTCGGCCTCGCGCGGGTGGCTGCCGTTCATCCAGATGGGGGCGTGGGTGCCGCAGTGGTTCTCGGGGATGCAGAAGGTGGGCATGGCGTCGCCCGCCATGCCTGTGAAGCGGTACCACTCCCCGTCGATGGCGCTGTCGCACGTGGGCTGCCCGTGCGAGCCGTTGATCCGGTGGTCCGTGTTCCGCCAGGGCTCGTTCAGGCTGATGTAGGCAGAGCAGGGGTCCAGGGCTGCGACACAGAGAGAGAGCAGCTGGCAGGTAGCAAAGCAAGCTGTTTACTGATAATTACAAAAGCATTTTTTTCTCCATCCCTGACTTAACAGAACCGTTGTGATGGAGAGAGATCCCTGGGGAGAAAAGGTGATACCAGCAAACTCATTGCCTTGTGGAAAATTCTGACAGCTCGTCTTGGAGGAACAAGTAAATTAACAGAGCCCTTACAACATTATGCAACAGTCTGACTTGCTGTTTAGCTGATAGGGGGAAAAAAACAAGATATAAGCAAATCTGAAGTCCAGCTAGTGATTTTGCCATAGGAAATACACCCTGGGAACACTGGATCTAGCCTAGGACAATAACCCTTTGTTCAAGTACTAACTGAGCACCTGCAAGCCCCTCCTGAAATCACTGGTAACTCTCCCAACTGCCTTGGAACAAAGGACTATATCTCGAACAGGTTATGCAGCCTCTTTTAAAACCCATGCACGGCCGGTGTCAGCCCTCACAGCTGAGCTGCCAAACTGTTTTTTTCATTATCTTAAAATCTAGAGGGTGTGAAGGCCTGAATTGGGACCTTCTGGGGAGCAAAAAGTTCAACCCTTTACACAGCTGTGTTCCTTGCAAGCCCTCAAACCCTCCTGATCTGCACAGGAGATCAGCGGTTTGTGAAGTGAGGGTTTGTGGGGGCAAGACACAAACACATGGACTTCCTGGCAAGTGCATGTCTGTTCATGCAGTGCTCAAGGAGTGTGTCCCTTTTCAGAGGCCTTTCTGAACCTTCTGCAAATAATTAAAATATGAGAGTACCACAGGGAGAACATAAATGAAGAATTTAAGTGTTCATTAAATTTTCAGTCTCCTCCTAATTAACCCTCATTTGGCAGCTACTTCACTGAAAGTCCAGAGATTCCATTTTCCCTTACATTTAACACCTGATTAAGCACTACTTATCCCTGACAAGCAATTCCCTATTAAGCAAAAGGAATGCTAATACTGCCTCGAGTAAGGAAAATTGATTACCATTTCCTAAAATTAGGCTAATAAAACCAATCACTCTGATAAAATGCATCTTGGACTGGAACAGCCTCAACTTTCCATAGCACATTTCTTTTGAAGTTCTAAAGCTGTGCTGTTTTGTTTTGACAACAGAGTGATGGAGTTTGGGTGAGGGAGGAATACTATGATCTTTCTATCAGAAACACAAATGATCCTGGTTCATTATTTTGATTTGTTTCATTGACTTTAAAGCGGGAACTACAAGTGTTTCAGAGAATGGACTTCGAGTCACTCTTCTTTAGCTGTGTCCTCCATAAATATCTGTCCCACAGACGTGCTATCTCATAGAAATATCTCACAAATGTAACATCTCTTATGCCTTCCTCAGCCACAGACACATTTTGCTTGGTCTCAAATCCAGCATAAAAGGCAGGAGCAGCTGCCAGAGTCAGGAGTGCTGCAGAGCTGGCACAGGGAGTGTGGATCTGGGTTATGAAGGAATCTCTAGTGCCATAATTCAAAGATATGCAGAGGTGCTGATTCACTGCCACCACAACCAGCCTAGTTCTCCTGAGCAGCAGAGAGGGGAATGCAGCAGGGAATCTCTGATGGGATTCACCAGGCACTCCCTTGTGAGCTCTCCTTCTCACCTGCCTCTGCTTGCCTGCCCTTACCCACAGACAGCAGCAGCGCTGTAAATCCCATCCTCCAAAAGCTGATTTGACTTCTCCCAAAAGGAAAAGATAGGTCCTGAACAGAGCTTCCTCCGGGCTTCCCTCAGTGTAATTCCCTTGGTTTCCACAAGAGGATTTGGTATGGCCTTAGGGTGAGTCACTGACTAAGATTAAAAGGTTTTCGTGTTGCTAAAAGCCAAATGAGGTGAAGCGGGAATGCCCTGTCAGCTTCCCAGCTGGGCAGCACTAAAAATACCGACACTCTCATAAGCTTTCATGTAATTATGAAATATTCTTTGTAGACAGACTCTGGGAATGCTCATCTAGGGAGATGATGTTGTCTCCTAAACATCCACGAGATAATTTAAAGACAAAATTTAGTGAGACGAACATGCAGCAGCTCCAGGGAGCTGGAAGAAGGGACGTCAGAGGAATTGAGGTAGCATTCCCTCACACCTTTCATTCCCCTGAGAGCTTCTGGCAGGAGTGGGGGGGAGGCAAACAAGCACAAAAAGCAGACAGTGCTCTTTGGAACACTGCAGATCCTCACAGCCACCTTTGGACTGCCAGTGCTGCCCCTCGCCGGCCTCCGTGCAGACACCAAGCAGTCTTTGGCAGCACAGTTTTTTTAATTTTAATTAATTACATTAATTTGAGTTTTTAAGGAAAAAAAAAAATCCACAAAAATAGAGAAGCAACTGATCAGCCTGTCACCTCTTCTTCCCAAACAACAAGCTTGGGGGTTTGCACAAGATGAATAACTGTCTCCAGCTCCCTATTTTTCATTTTTCTTGGCTCAATTTTTTTTTCCTCCCCAATACTTCTTGCGTGGCCTGAGCAATTCAGGCTGACAAGCATTAGCTATGAAGCAAAGCTTTTCCATTTGTAAGCTTGATGGTATCATTAGCTCTCTGGCTGACATGCTAGCAGATATACTGGGTGACAAATCAGGCTCCAGCAAGCATTGGTGAGCACCCCATTCTGCAGAGATTAATCCTGGGTGCATTGTGTAACTGGAGGTCTCTGCTCTGGCACAGCTAAGCAATGAAGGGAGCAGCACTGCATTAGGGCACTACATTCAGTTCAGATTTGTCAAGGAAGCAGGTGAAAAGGTAGCACAATGTCCATTCATAGAGTCTGTCCTCCCAAGGGAGAGGAAAATCCCACAGTGCCTTGGCAACAGAGATTCTCCCAACATGAGAGACTTCACACTCTCTAACAGAAGGATCTTTCCAACTGGAAGGAATTTCACATCACCTTCAAAGAGAAGAGATATTTCTCCCACCTTCCAGTCTTTCACCTAAGAATACACCAAGGCTCAGCATGAACCTTAGAGATAGCAAACAGAAATAAGGCAATGGTTCTTTACTCACCCATTGAAGACACTGGCTGGGGCTGGATGACAAAGCAGATAGAGAAAAACAGGTACTGGAACATCCCACTCAGCCGAGGAAGAGCCACCACTCAAGGGACAGAGGCTTGAAAGCCCTGGTACAGGCTGTGGCTCCTGCAGCCTTCCTCTCAGTGGAGCTTCTGACTCCAGGCTTCCAGAGGAGCAAGTGTGATTGCTCCCCTGGAAGTTTATCAGAGGAAGGGGCCGAAGGGATGTGGGGTACAGCTCCAGCCTTGACCTCCCCAGAGCAGCTCTGCCCCTTACTGACAGCAGGGACGTACTTACTGATCAATCTTGTTTTCTGGACTTGACCTGCTATTGTTTTCTGCCGCCTGCCCCACAGTGACACCTCCACTATCTTATCCAGAGAAGAATTCTAACCAGGGACACCCGGACATCCCGAAGGGATGGAAAAGAAGAACAGATGGGTGCTTGTTATCTCTGCTCCTTCCACAAGTCATACTCCATGGCTCCCTTCAGGCAGAAAACACCGGCTAAGGAGCCTTAACTGCAGGAAGTAGTGGCCAAAGGAGCAGGACTGATCCTTCCGAGCACAGATTGCAGAGGAGAGCTTGGAGCAGAGCTACAATGGGAACATCAGTCAAACTGAAAGACTGGTGTCCCACAGGGAAACAAGCTGTTCCTAGGCTACACAGAGCCCTTGCCACTCCTGGTCACACAACCTGACCACTGCAGTGAGATTATCAAACAAGGCAAGTAAAGACACTTTTCTGCAGTAGCCTTACAATCTCTTGTCTTTAAAAAAACAAACCAAACCCAATGTTATGGAATTAATTTTGATGTAAAACCAAGTAATTGAGAACCTCTCCTGACTACTTCAAACCAAACTGGGCTGAGTTGCAGGTGACAACCACAAGCTCTAGATGCAGCACACCAAAATCTGTTCTCTACTACAGCAAACCCAGAATTTCCATTATTCCCTCTCACCCCACCAGCTCTTGCTGTAAGAGTTCTCCATCAGCGATGAGTGCAGCTAAGCCTACAGTAATCACACACAATCAGGCAAGCGTGGCCATTTTCCCATTCCCCTGGCATCCTGCATTTCTGCAGCAGGCTGGCCTAAGAAACGACATCAAGCTTCAAATCCCAGCAGGAAAAAAGTGGCTCCGTTATTTCCATGTTGAATTTGCACAAGACAGGGAGCTGGGTGCTTGTCTGTCTTGTAGGGACTGTACATTACAGAAAATCCTCAATGGCCTCTCTCTGCCAGGGTGTGTCCCTGGGAGTGAAGTGCAATGTGCTGCTCTGCTCCACCCCAGCACAGGAGTCTTTTTTCAGTGGTGAATGATTCTAGGGAACAACAAAAAAACTCCAAATTAATTACTGTTATTGCTCCCATAAGAAAAAAAAAAAAATTCTTGTGGCTCTATTGTGCTGACAGCTGAGCAGTACCAGAAAGGTTTTTCCAACAACAGGAAGGGAGAACAGATTCACTGCACAAAGCTATCAAGGCAGATAACCCTCAAGAGATGATTATGTGAATTCCCAGAAGAGAAACTAAAATTGAACACAGAACAGTACAGCAAGCCACTGGAAGTTCTATTTTGCCACTTTCATTCAGAGGCTGATTCATACTTACGATCCCAGGTAAATAAAACTGACAAGCCTGAATGGAATGCTCTGTGTCACAGGTGTGTACAACTCTCTGAACCACCTCACCCCCAGCTGCTTCTGTTTTGTAGCTGCCACATGAGCCTGTTATAACAAGGTTTTGACAGGTACATGTAAGCAACTGACAGCTGACAATCAACACAGAGAAATGAACTGCAGCACCGCAAACTGGAGCCTCAAAGGTGTCACCCACAAGCCATATCAAGATCTCAAAAATGGATTAAAGCAGGAGCTGCCCCAGCATTCCCAGAGATGACACTATCCCAAACCACCATAACACCTAGTTGAAGGAAGTGGTCTCAAGCTGGAGAGGACAGTGTGCTGCCTCTAAACATTTCTGGGAAGAGGTACCAGAGGCAACTCTTCTATCAGCACCTTCTCTTTGCAAGGTAATTTGGGTGATATTCACAGCTCTAATTGCCCCACAAATAATCTATGCCTCGGGGAGCTGTAAAGTTAGTCCTGAGAGGATAAAGGGAGGGAAAAAACCCAAACAAAAAACTTCTCTGGAAGGAGATGCTCTGGTAGAGACACAATTCCAACAGGGCACTTTGTAGGACCTGCGCTCTCCAGCAAATATGTTGTTCCTGACCTCCACATTTGCACCCCAAGGCTTGATGAGCCCAACACCCCAAAAAGAATCAGGCTCAAGTTAGTACCTCTTAAAAGAAATCACCAGTACTGTTTAAAAGAGATGAAGAGGGAAGGCAAAATTAAAATAGAAGGCAGGGATTTTATTTTGGTACCCAAGAGGGATTTTCTAAACTTGTTACAAAGCCTGTGTATATCTGTTCTTAACACAAGACAGAATGCTCATTTTGCAGGTGGCAACCACCCTTCTTGTCCCTCCTGAAGATCTCTACAGGGCTTTACCATCTTCACACATGGAACTCAAATTCTTCAAAGCACTGGCCGGGCTGGAAAGTCTCAAACAGTTTGTAGGGGACTGATGAATAAAAATGCTTTGGTGTTTGCTGAGGCGATCTTGGCTTTGTCAGAGCCACCTCTCAGGACACACCAGTGCCTGGGAGGCGTGTGAAGCACAGCTGTGGGTGCAGGAGCCTGCAGCCTGCGTGGAAGGAGAAGGAGGAAGAGCTAATCAGCACTTCCTGCCACAGAGAGAGAGAGAGAACCCGGCACACAGGACAGGCTCCCTGTCTGGGATTGATTGGAGGATGTACGCTCACAATAAGCCCTGACAGGCAGCTGAGATGGATTGCACTGAAGTCAAGGACTTTGAGATAGGCCTTGTTGCTGTAAACAACTTGTTCCAGGACTCAGTGCCAGTGGGAAGGGCTGTGGAGATCGGGGAGGGAGCACAAGCTGAGTGAAGTTTGAGCAAACTCAACACAAGTAAAGCATCAAGAACCCCTTAAAATCAGGCAAGTACATCACTCCTAGTCAAGAGTAGCAGTTACTTCCTTTCCCTTAGTGGAGCACTGTGACACAGAACTTGGTGTTTTGAAAGTGTTTTCCCACAGGTCCTACAGAACTCAGTGTATTTTCCATGCTCCTCCATTTTCCTCAGATGGAGGAATTAGGGCACAGACAGCACACCAACAACTGCAAAACTAGTCTGGGGCAGAAAGAGGAGTAGAACTCATCTTTCAAAAGCCCTCAGAGCCCCAGCAGCACAGCCCAAGAGCAGCTGCTCCCCTACTTCAGGGCTTAGGTGCACTGCAAGTCTAATTTTCACTACTGCATTTTACTTTTCACCCCTTTAATGTCAGTACAGAAAATAAGCCTGATAGGTTTTTTTAAAAGGAATAATTAGAATCTCTCAGCCTAGGCAGAAGAATATTTCAGATATAAAAATCTCCTTCCTCTGTGAAAATGAAGCCATACAATGGGGCACAGAGGAAAGAAGCTTGCATTTATAACTCCACACACACAAAAAAACCCAGGGGAAATTGGTCCACTGGCTCAAAGACAGGGCAGATTGGCCAGCTTCACATGGCTGGCTCAGTGCCATGGTCTGACAGCCAACAGCAGCTCCAGAGCATCATGCAAACCCTCTTGAAGCCAATATGGAAGCATAAGAACTTGCAGCAAAGTGATCATCATTGCTGCCTGCCAGGCAGGAAGGGTTATAGGGGGAAAGAAAGAGGGTTGGTTTCTTCTTTGCTCTTCAGGAAACAGGAGCCATGAACACATTTCCTGGAGGGGGCTGCAAGGCAGAGCCTCAACGGTGTGGCACAGGGAACTTAAACTTAATGCAGTTCTCCAGGAAACTCTGAACTGGTCATACATTTATTTGAAAGCTCCCTCACAGAAGAGGTTAAACAAAAGAGTAACAAGATTGGTAGAAAGAGCAGCACTTGAGCACTGCAATGCACCCTGCTGCTTATCCCTCACCGGGGCTGAGGAATGCAGGGGCACATTAAGATTCAGGCAGCACTGCTTGCTCTTCAAATGCTGCCAGGACAACAAGACCCTATTACCTGCCTGGCTCCCAAAAGGGAAATAGCTCTGCAAGAGAGTGTGTTGATGTTGAAATGCAACTGTGTGGATCAGGAGAGCAAACAAACCCCACCCTTCCCTTCAGTGTTAGCATTCCAAGGCACTGAGACTGGAGTGGGAAGCTTGTGGATTTCAGGGCACAAGCGTAGACACTTCCTTTCATTATCCACATTGTCTCTAAAACAACATTAAAGCATGTGCAGGAAGAGTTTTGTAACAGCATCTTCTTGCTTTCAAAACACAGATTGTGGTGCTAAGATGTCATGAAGTCTCCTGTTCTCTTGGATGCCAAAATGGACGAATTCTTATGCAACTGAGCTAAGCAATTTACCTAAGGGTGGCAGCAGCTCACCTGGGGACAGCAGCAGACTAAGGGCTGCTCGGAGGAAGGTCTGTCAGCAGTGATTAAAGGTAGGTGACAACAAGCAGCTTCCAGCCCTTCCCCTCCAGCTTTGAAAAACACAAGAATTGACTGTTTCAGAAACTAGCTAATCACGGATGGTAATTTTTTTTAAGCAGTCCATGGGCATGATAGAAACCTACACCAAACACCTCATCCTAATAATCCATAAAGGCAGGACAAAGCACACTCTGATTCCCAAAGTTAATGAATGAATCATATGTCACCATGACAAATCAAACCATTCAAGGGCCCACAAAGAAAGGAACTGAAGCCCAAAACTCCAGTTTTCCTCCAAAACAGCACTTGAATGCAGTATAGAAATACACTGACACCACAGGTACTTCTTTTAGATTGCTGGGCATTACCTGCCCATATATATTCTTATCCTGTTACTATGCTGGCCAAACAAAGGAAGATCTTTGCTAGACCAAGTGTCTCTACCTCTACCTCACCACCTCACGCTCCCGAGATCCCTGTGTTAGGCAGCCAGGCCTGGCAGCCACATCTCCATCCAGGCTTCTTCAGGAAAGCTATAATCTGCATCACCACGGCCTCAGAGAGGTAAGGTCAGTCAAGAAGACACAACCTAAACAAAAAGAAATGGAGGAAACTCAGGAGAGAGCTGCCACACAGGGAATATTCTTTTCTCAGCTGGGGAAAATAACATTATTCAAGAGCACTGATTCAAAAATTGAATAGTTATTTATTGTTCCAGAAGTACATTGCTCTTTTATACATATTTCATAAATGATACAGGATTTTACACATGTTCAGGGTTTTTTTTTTCTTTTTTTTTTTAAAGAAGGACTTTTCTCCATGCTCCCTCCCTTATCCCAAACACACACCAAGGATTCAGCTACAGGATTGTGTTCATTTTTTTTCCCTTTAAAACTCATCACACAAACAGGATAAAACAGATAAAAAATAATCACACAATGTAATTAAATGGAAAGACAGAGGAAAAGGGGAAGGGAAAA
Source organism: Aleadryas rufinucha (assembly GCA_013397815.1). NCBI lineage: Eukaryota > Metazoa > Chordata > Aves > Passeriformes > Aleadryas > Aleadryas rufinucha. The sequence continues at coordinate 19,589 of VZTH01019320.1, read as the reverse complement.
AAATAAAACAAAACTAGAAACATGCACCCATTCGGTCCAACATGCCACTGAGTGAGAAGAGGCAGCAATCCCAGCTGTGTTTCCACATCTGCAAGGCACCTGACGTCTAGTTAATACTGAATTATTTTCTTCCCTATATTTTTAAAACATGGTTTTCCAAAAACCAGAAGCCTCTTTCCATGACACAGTGAGGAGTAGTAGTGAAACATCGAAAGAAAGCAGCCAGCCTTTCGGTATATAAAGCTTAGTGTCCTTCTCCCACTTTCATCCTGTCTCCACAGCATTTATCAGCAGGGTGCTAAACCAGACTGACCCGCTTTGAGTGAAGAGATGTTTTATCTGCTTAGAAAGCAGCCAGCCTTGGCTAGGAGAGAGGGCAATGGGTTGACCTTCCTTTCTTTATTTCTTTTTAGCTAAGAACAAGAGATTTCATTAGCCACTCCTAAGAAATTCTGACCTGTGGACACAAAGTTCACTTAAAGCTACTTAATCAGGGGAAAGTGCTGCAGAACCAAAGCAGTTCTGCCTCTTGCACTGTAAGATCCTCAGGCTCTCAAAAGCCTCTGGGCAAGGGAAATGCTTTGACGATACACGAAACCTTCTATCCCATTACACAAGCAGTCAAATACCAAGTTTCATTATTCCATGTTCCAAAACTGTTCATTTAAAAGCAGGAGTCATGATTCCAGCAACAGTTTTGTAATCCTTTAAGCCTTCATAATTTCATAGTCCAGGTGGCTATCAGATTTGGGGTAGGAAGAGGGGAACCTCCTTCCCTCAAGACTGAATGTAAAAAACCGCTCATGCAATGCTGCCATGGATTTCTAGAAGGAGCTCAAGGGCACTGGGACACAAAGTTTATATAGTTATTATGGAATAATCCAAAATATCGATTCTCAGTGTCCAGAAGAAAACTCATTCTTCTCTCACTTGGCTACAACCAATCTGTGCTACAAATAAGCAAAGGAGGAAGTCAGTGGAGCACAGGGGGTGGGCTGGGAAGGGGAAGCTCACGGTTTTCCAGTAGAAAGCAGTCTTGTAGTAACTTTTATAAAAGAGACCAGGTCTGACCAGAAGTGTGCGTGTTAATGGTGGTGGAGTGCAAGTTCTGATCACCAGCCAGAGCTCCAGGTGGCTTGGATTCTTTGTTCTTTTTTTTTTTTTCTCCTTTTGTTGTTTTTTGAGAGAGAAAGAGAGATTGGAATCAGGTAAAGGAAAATTTAAAAAGCTAAGCAGGCTGCTGGTGTCTTTTCAAGAGGCAGACCCTGCAAAGCTGGAAGAAGACACCCCTACACCCCAGCATTACATTCTTTACATGAACCCTCCCAATCCTGTATTTGTACACAATCTCCATTCTGACAGTTTTTAAAATGTGACTCTTTGCCAAGCCCTTTTCAGAACTAACATTCCACAGTGTCCCATCTTCAGATTTGAGAGATTTTCCCCCTTTACAGTCCTTTGTCTTGATTAAAGGTAAAAACCCTCCACCCCCCCACACCACGTCCCAGCTTCCACCTGCAATGCTTTAATTAAAAAAGGCAAGAGCTATGAACAGGTTTTTTGCCGGGGTTCAGAGCTTCTTTGCTGATCAGTCCTTTTCAGAAATTTGCTGGATAGGCAGATGAACTTGCAGTGGGTCTCGAAGCCTCTTAAGGTCCAATTCTGCCTAAAAGTAAAAGACACGTTAGAAAGCACAAGCTCCCAAAACAACTTCCCCCAAAACCATTTCCTTTTAGAGAAGGGGAAAGCTTTCCCATATTTCCTTGTTTTTTCCCTGTCCTGCAGGAAATTGTCCAAAGAGTAAGACAAAGTTGCAGGCTCATATTTGGGAAAACCATTCTCAGCTGTATTTCTCTGAACTTGAGTGCATGCAGCCACTTAAAGGAATTTGGTAGGGAAGATTTGGATCCCTGTAAACTCACTGGAATTAAAAAAAAAAAAAAGGCCAACAAAGAGCCAACAAAGCAACATCCCAACTAGATTACATGGGATGGTTGATTCTAGAAGAAAAGCTCCAGGAAAATATGGCCATCCAATAGCATCTGTATTCAACATGGCATGAGAAACCCCAGAAAGACCTATGGCTCCTTCCTTACGCAGTTCCTTCTCCAAGGCAGGGGTAGAACTCGTCTTGCCCTGGATATCTTACACTGTCATTTCCAGAGCCTGGGAATAAAGGATGATAGAGAGCAGTGAAAAATAATGTGGTAACTCTGCTTTTTCTGCTCACACCATCCTTCTGCAATAAGGCTCTGAGAAACACAAGGGAATATCTCTATCAGAGTCCTTTGCTGAACAGCTCCCACAATGTGGATAATCTGTCAAGAGTGTCCGTCTCCAGAGTCTGAGAAATCTGCCCCCACTGACTTTAACAATACAGCTACATTTTCTGAACATTATTTTCCAGGACTGCACTGAAGTGCTATGCCAGGAAGACCTGAACTGAATGGATGCAAGTCTTCATTCCTCACTAAATCCATCTGGTGTGTAGGAGCTGAGAAGAAAAGAAATCTTGAATTAGGCTCCACTGAGGCATAAAGCGTCTGAAGCAACTCAAGATTTGCCAGCAGTTTCTGAAAGGCCCTTAAAGATTGATATGGGTTTCATGTTGATTTACGCATCCAGCAGTTCTATTCCTGGGAATATCAAAGCCAATTAAGTGATTGCAGTGGGGCTGTGACAAGAAAATGGGCTGAAAACTTAAAATACATTCATTCTTGCTTGAGGTGTGCCTATTAATAGTAATGAAGAGCTAGCAAGCAGTAATTTCTTTATCTTGTTTCTGGCAAAATTCTTGTTACCTGAGCAATTGCATCCTTGAGTTGATTGTATTTCTCTAGATCAAATCGTGTCTTTTTGGCTCCTTTATGGAAAAATAGTAAGTACTGTCTGTCTCTGGCATCTGGATAAACATATTCCTAAAGAGAAAAAAAGGAGAGAAAATAGGAATAAAGCTACAGCAGGGAGGCAACACAGGATGCCATAGCCCAGTATGTCTCAGGTGTGTTTGGGAGAACGACCAGGTTCTGACAGAAGGCACAAGCCTGCTCCAAGCTCACACAGTGGTGGGTGATCCCTGCCAGCAGCAAAACCCCCACCCAGTCACTCACTGCCTCACAGCTGGATGGGAGAGAGAAGAGAATAAAAAGGTAGGAAAACAACAAGACAAACTTCACTGTAAAGTTAAAGATAGTTTAATAACTGAGGAAAAAAACCCCACAACAACAGAAGAGTGATGCAAAAGCAATCACTCACCACCTCCTGCCAGCAGACCAATGCCCAGCCAGACTCTGAGCAACTGCTGCTTTGGAGAAACTCCCTCCCAATTCATTACAAAATGTGACATTATATGGTATGGATTATCAGTTTGGTCAGTTCAGGGAACCTATCCCAGATGTGTTCCCTCACAACACATCACCCTCCCCCATCCTACTGCCAGGGGTGGGAAGTGGGGGGTTGGGAGGGGGCAGATGAGGGAAGAAGGAAAACCAGAGAAGGCCTTGATGCTGTACCAGCACTGCTCAGCAACAGCGAAAGCACTCGTGTGTTATCAAGGCTGTCTTGGTCACAAATGTCAAACACTGCCCCATACCAGCTGCTCTGAAGAACATTAACTCCATCCCAGCCAGAGCCAGAAAAGTCAGGCATTTGCTTCTCTACTCATTTGTTACACTACAGCAGTGAGTTACTGTCACCTTCCTCCCATCCCCAGGGTGTGAATCCTGCCACGCAGAGAGAACAAGAAGTAACATATTTCATACTGACAAGTTTGTGGGGAGAAAAGGGGGGAAAAAAGCTATAAATACTGTCCCTGAAATGATGCAGCTGCCAGACCCCTGGGACATCACGCCGGAACACCTACAGCATCTGTTCTGATGGCCTTGTGACACTAGAGACACTTTGAGCCCTCCCTTCCTCATTATTTAGGTGTGGTTAGGAAGTGATGAGACAAACCCTGTACTAGAAAATCCATAGACAATCTCTCACAATTACAAGGATCCAGAAATGGATTCTTCATCTGGACAGGAGGCCAGATCTGTGAAAGGCCTAAACAAAAGCATTTCCACAAGATGCCTGATCTGTGGTCTCTTTAAAAAGGCCAACATGGCATGTGAGAGGGGTGGGCTTCCTTGAAGCACAGAAGGTACCTCATGCAGTACCTGTCTGTACTGACCCTATGTGCCAGCAGATGAATCTGTTTGGCTACAGCAGTCAGTCACCAAACACAGAAAAGGATTTCTGGTAAGAAAACCAGCCAGGACCACCACCACAACACCCCACAGCCACACACCACCTCCCTGGCCAGCACAAATTAAACAAGTGCCATCTGGGTTCCAACAGGAAAGGAAGGGGCAAAGCAGCTTCTAACAAGAACAACTTTGTTATTTTTCTAGGGAGTAGAGCCTAGAGAAAGTCTTCTACTGCAGTGTCAATATCAGCACAACAAGTCCTACCTGGCGGGTCATTACGAAATAAGCATACATTGCCATGGCACTACCATAGGTGATGAAATAGGTGACTGGTTCCATAATGTCCCAAGAATATTCCCACCAGGTGAGGCGGGCCAGAATCCCAAACTGAGTGGCCATGTAGGCCAGGCCTCCCCACAACACCAAGGTTGTCCTCTTCTCTGCTTTCCTGCTGAGCTCCATCCTTACCTGCAGAAGGCAGAAACACACACCTTGCAGTCTCAGAAGTAATTATGTTAATATTGTTAAGAGATAATAATAATGTAAAAACAGTCCCTTATATTAATAGTAACATTAAGTGGTTTGAAATATGATTTGATTACGCATGATGATTATACAAACAAACCTAAACCTCTTTTCCATCAGTATCTTGTCATCTATATTTACTCTGAGCATGCTCTGAATGCCTCAGGAAAGTATTTATTTCTCTATGTTCAGAGACATTCTGTTGCACTAGCCCCAGTCTTTATTTACTAACAAGCTCATTTCCGATTACTTAAGCAAGGAAACAAAATATTTCCACTGAAACCAGAAGCAGACATGGTTTGGTAAACACTTGGTTCAGTGATCTTAAAACTATTTGAAGCATGCCAGGGACCCAATTAAAACCTGGAAATACATTCGGGCTGCATTTGGAGAATAAATGCAACACACTGAGAAACTCCTTACTTTTTCTAGAGGTGCTAGTTGCTCCTTCAGTTCCTCTAGTCTCCCTATCAGCTCCTTCTCCTTGTTCAGCTGGTGCTCCTCGATGCTCAAGGCTGTGTACAACTGCTGAACCAATGTCTTCACATCATTCAGCGTTGTGGCATTTTCATGGCTTAAGAGCTCTAGGAAAAAACAGAGGCTGCTTTATACACCTGTACCCACAGGGCTTCTCATACGCCCTTGGAAAACTGCTATCAGTCTGTACCGGAAACGAACAAAACTATCTCTTCAACAAAGAAGTCTTTGGAAGAGCTCCAGAACTCTAAGACAATGCAAGTCCCTTGAAAGAAAAACAGGCTTTACTACTGGATATTCCTAAAATTTGATAAGAACAAGGAAAAGAGAGATGTCCTATAAAGCTGGCCAGATGTCAACAGCTGCTTCTGATTCAGATTTATATACAAGAGAAATGAAATAAACTAGCTATGATCCATCACACCAGCTGTCGAGACACAGGCGGAATTCAGACTACAGACCACCAGCAACCAGAGTTATTGGTGGTGGCAACTGAACATCATGGGTTAGGGACCCCACAACAGTCTCATCAGCAGCATTTTGAGTGCCAGTGCCAAGAATTGTTTCCCAATACTCTGTGGATAACACCCCTTGCTGTGCTGCCTACAAAGGAGTGAAGTTCTCCCTCCTGGTATTTAGAAACAAAAACAGAGCCATGACTCAAAAGCACCTTCATCTTTGCATTCCAACACAAAAAGGATTCCTAGAGGATACCAGTTCGTAAAGGAGTTGTGACTGCTTATATTGTGTTACACTCCACATGGAAAAAAACCAAGTTTGAAATTAAAGCAAAAGCTTTTGACATTAATCAAATAAATTAATTTTTGTAGCATCCTTGGGCTTGTACCTAAAGTTATTAAAATATGATTTTATCAACTCAAAAAGCTACAGACAGCTCAAGTTTTAACACCAGCAGCTCAAGGAAAAAAGTGACTCAGTTTCCTGTGCTAAGACACACAAAACATCATTTCCTTCTACTTAAAGAGCTCCTGTTCCCCTATGAAGAAAAATCCATGTGTTCCCTACGGAGGTGACCATCAAGAAGTACTTATTTATAATTACAGTATTCTAGCATTTTCATTTTCAAATACACAAGGTGATCTTGTAAAAGTGGAAAAGCAATAGCTGAAAAGTTTGACAGAACTAACCTCAGTGCCTATTTGCAGGCACATTCATTTTAGCACAAGCTATAGAAACCTCCTTGGCAAGTGCATCCTAGGAGACAATTTCATGTAACCGTGGTGATCCCAGAGCTCACTTAGCAGCACACAATGGGTGACAGAGCAGAGTAACTTCTTTGTGTGTCATATCCAGTGGTTTAGATATCCAATCTTAATGGAGGTTAAGGTGCTTTTAATGAGATGGGAAAAAATCACTTCTAGCAGAGGTCAGTCTACCCCACATTTAGGGGAGAAAGAGCATTTCATCCAGTACTGCACTCCCAATTCCAGAATAATAGAACAATAAAGTAGACAAAAATCCCCCACATCTGTGAGCCAAAAGACAAGCAGAACAGCATTTCCCAAGCTGTCTCTTTTGTTTAAATCCTCAGAGGTAACTACAGGCATGCAAGAACCCAGTGTTTTATGAAGGCTATGAAGCTGCCCAGAAGAAAGAGTAGAAGGCAGATAAAAACACTGAGTTCCTGCCTCCACCAGTAACGCTGAAGTGTCTCAAAAGCTTCTTGCAGGTTCTCACATCTTGAAAATCACACATGTCCAAAGAATATTACTGAAGTGGATTTTCTTATTGACTCAAAAGAGGGTGGTTTCCCTTCCCTTCCGAGCTGATTCTTCATAACACAACCTTCCTAAGGGCACAGTCTCCTTTATTTCACTGTTTGGTAGCTATCAAGGTTCTGTGGTTTATCTGCAATATTTAAAGTACCACACTTAAGTGGAAACAATGTTAGCTGTCAGGGGAAGCAACAATTTATTCTTCCAAACCAGACAATCTAAGTTTCAATCTAAATCCCATCTTGTATTGTATTCCTTCACAACTAGTTAAATTAAATTACTTTTCAGTAATTAAAGAAAATTTTGAAAAACTTAGAAATTAAAATGAATTCTATTTCTTTGTTTATTCCTCTTGGGGGCTGGGGGCACTAGCTTTGAACAGAATGAAGTATCTGCTTTTCATTAGTGATTATTCTGATTACTTGGATATCTCTAAATTGGGCTCCAAGGGCAGGATTAGAAACCACGATGCTTCCCTTTAGAAACAACACTTCATGCTCCTGAACAAGTTAATAAAGCATGTTGCAATGAAGCAGGGAACTGAATACTGAAATGTACTCCCAGTGCTGAGCAGAACCAGGCTGGTTTACCTCTCTTTGGTGGTCTGACAAGGTACGTGACATCATTAATGATCAGTTTGAAGTCATCCAGTAGAAGCAGGTCAATGCCCGTGGAGGAGGCCACACGTGTGCCATCTGTAAGGAAAACACAGAACATGCATTAAGCAAGAAGAACAAAGGACTTGAACATGCCATGGTTAAGTTGTAACACCATCCCAAATCCAGCTGCTGGGCTTCTATCCTTTCCAAAAGATGATACATTTTACCAGGACAATGAAAGGTGAAATATGACTGAGTTTTCATTGCTGAAGCAGGATACTGTTTTGCTTGTACCACCTTCTACACCCTTACAAATCGATTTGAACCTCTACATAGGTTGCATAGTTTGCATCTTTCCTACTAAATACTAGGGAACTCACCAGAAAACATCTCCATTAGGACTGATCTCCTTAGCAGCTCTGACTACACAATATTCTTACTACAGGAATGCCATTTCTACCTTCTGCTTTTTCAGGAAAGCCAAAGAACTCACACCACAGCAAACTTTTACTTCAAAAGCAAAAGTCTGGATGAGAACAGCTGGCAAGCAAGTAAATCAATTAGTTTGTAAACAAGAGTACCTGCTGAGTAGATTGCAACCCGATCAATTCCTCTGTCCTCTGCTCGCAGCTGTTCCAAGAACACCCCAACAGAATCTGAGATGGGTTTCAGGGTGAACTGGCAGCGCTCACGCCGCGATGGAAGACTCACAGAAATCACAGGCAACCCGTTTTGGTAAACCACCGTCACTTCTACAGAGACAACAAAAATACAAGCTTATCATTAAAAGATAACAGATCTCTATTTGTCCCATGGAGAAAGAGGCAAACCTGATTATCATCTGAATATAATAGACTAAACTTTTGATGTTATTAAGAGACGCGGCTGAAGAAAAACAGAGGTGTAGCCGAGATTCTCACTCCAGTAATGTGGCAGTCATTTTCCGTACTCAGTAAAAAGTTACTGACTCTAAACACAGTCACCTTTCTTCTAAAGGCAAGATGATACCTAAAAGCCATAACATGGCGGCACAGTATGTTCTGGTTAGGTTTTGAGAATAAAAGCATTTTGGACTATGGAAGACAAAACACTGCTGTTTATCAGGATTTACAGCTCAGGAGATAAAGGCAGATTGTGCATATTGGGAAACATCAAGGAAGGACCAACTTCAAATGTTTTTATTCTTGTTTAGTTCTGGTTTCCTCCTCCTTGTCCTGAGGCAAGACATTTAAGAAAGCAGTCAGGAGGAGCATGAGGTTGTAGGAAAGCAGCACTCTGAGTTTAGGCTTCAAGGTCATTTCATTTAAAATTCATGGGATCAATATGCTTTGTACTTCTCCAGACAGGAATCACTACTTAGGTGTAGATAAAACAAGATTTTCCATTTCTTTGGAGCTGCCAGAAGTTTTTCTGAAAGCATTCTTAAGGATTTCAGTAATTCTAAAATCCATGGTAGTGACCTGTATGAACTGTAAGCTGGTTATTATTTTACTGCCACAACCTGCTCCGTGTGCTTCGTGACATCCATACATAGAAAAGAAGTTAAAAGTTCATATTGCCTAAGCCCTTCACTGAATTACCACCGTAATTGTCCTCAAGTGAGGTAGTTGCTAAGATGTAACAGCATACCTAAAAATGATTTGCTTTTATAGGTATCTTTCTTATGTAAGAACATACGGGGTTTTTTTATTGCTCAGAGCATTTGCTGTGTCTGAGGGACGGTGCAGTCACACCCGCCCACAATTCATCTGCCTCCGTATCCCCACCTGTTGCAGCTTTGGTCAACTCCTGTCTCCTTAAACGCACTGAACTCATGGATGGACATGCTAAGGCATTTTAAGCAGCTAACATCAAAACCAGTCAGTCAAAGAGTCACACAAGTGAAATGAAGACAATGAAGAAATACAGAAATGAAAATATAGAAATGAAGACAAATAATATTATTTGAACTACCAAAGGGAGCTATCAGGAAAAGTCTTGGGGCAACACACCTTTCCAAAAATGGGGGATCATGGATGTTGAGAAAGGAGGTACCACGTGCACTTCTACAAAGCCATAAGAATTCTCTTCTCATTCTCAACCATCACACACCTTCGTGAAATGAATCAAGCATAAAAAGGCTTTTTCCCTCTTGCAAGGGATTGCTACCTTCAAATCCTTAAGGACTAGATGGAAGCAACCAAGTATGGACACCTAAAACAACTAAAGTATCCTAAGAGGCCCCAGTATTTGAAAACCTATCAATGCCTATTCTCAAGACTCAGACACCTGACAGTATTTTAGAAGCTTTAGCGTTTTGAAGCACAGAATTCAGAGACAACAATCAGATATTTACTGGACAGAAATAAAGCAAAGTGCTAATTTATTTGCACAGTCAGACAGAATTTAGAGCTCCTTAGCAGCAGCTGTTATGACACCAGCTATCAGGTTTTCTTTAAATTTAAAATGCTACCTGGATCACACAGGCAGTGAGGCAGTTTCTTCACAGAGCAGAAGAGATAAGAGTGTTTGCACTGACACTTTTTCCATGTATCCCCACAGGTACTACACCACAACCAGGACCGCCAGCTCTGGAGGAAGTGCTTACCAGGACCAGCCCTGCTGCATTTTAGGAGTCATCAGCATTAGGAAGACAAACAAAGCCTTTTCACTAGGATTTCCAGCTTAGGTGAAGTATTAAAGGCTAAATTATTTCCCCTCAAAAGACAGGGTCAGTAAGTCTGGAAATACAGCTGCTTTATGTTTTCCTTGCAAACACCTTGTAAAAATAATTTCCTAGCTTAATTCACTGGTGGGGAAAGTCCATAATTCCAGGTTGATCCTCTCATCACCTCCCACACAAGTAATACTGGTCAGATTTTTACTGCATTGAAGAGGGAAGAGCTCAGAGGCAAATAAAAGAAAGAAATCTGAAGGACACAATAACACAAACCTAACAGACAGCAGCAGATGGCTCCAGTGAAAGTTATTAACAAGCCCCTGTGATATGGCTGCCTCACTCTTCTCTTCCACAGCCCTGTGTGTCTTCTGCATCTACCCCAGAAGTTACTAAGTGGACAAAGCATTTGGCACCTCACTAATTACAGAGCTTAAGGTTTCAGTTAATCTTCCCTAGTTAAATTTTAAGCCAAGATTTAAATGCACGGGACAAGTAAAGAAAGTAATTTTATACAAGTGTGCTTCACTTACATTTACAGACACCTACAGCCTGGCCAGGAATGGTGCTAAATAAGACCATGGAGGATTTGAAAAGCTTTACATGCTATATTAAGCACGGGGTTGCTTTGAGGTGTGAGTTCCATCCAAGCACCACAAGGTTTTGACTGAATCATATGTGCATCAGCAACAGGTCATAGGTATTTTTTTTTTTTAAAGATTTCCATTTTTGCCTAAGATCATCTTGAGCAACACATGAGGTCAAAGCAAAGTATAGTAAAAGAAAAAAGTGTGGCCAAAGAAGTCAGTGTTGAACATTGGCTACTGGTAAAGGTGAAGTTACTGGAAGAAATAATGAGAGAAATATTCAAGCACAACATGAGGAGAGGTAAAATCAAACCAGGCACACACAGACATTATCTTCTCAACCTTACACATCCTCTACACTTCTACCTGTCTAACTCCCCAGATTTTCATGTAAGCTCTCCAGAGCAGTCACGTTCTCTTTGCCTTTGCACACTTGTTATCCTGGCAGGGGAAGCAGGAACCCTTCATTTATCAGCTTTCAGACCTTATTAACAAGCCTTAACGAGGAGAGGATCCACTCACTGCTCATGTCTGCCAGCACAAGTGCTCCACTCCTTGTGCACAGCGTGCAGATGCTAAGCAGGCAGTGAGCTGATTGTGGCATACCAAGCTTTTTAAAGTTCCACCAGTGCATCCTTTTGGCTTTATGCTCTGACAACCTTATCAAAAAAACTTAACATTTGAGCTGTTCCTGAATTTAAATAAAGGAATAACATGGCCTTGGCTTCACAACTTATTCACTGCAGCAAATGATGCTTTTGAGCATTTTGGCATGTAGCTGCTCTGAACTGCACTTTTGTTACATAAATGAGGTTAAGGGGGCAGGCAGAGTCGCAGGACCACAGACTGGGTCAGGCTGAAAGGACCACAGTGGGTCTTCTGGTGCTACCTCCCTGCTCAAGCAGGGACATCCCAGAGCACATGGCACAAGACTGAGCCCAGATAGCCCTGGAGTATCCTCAGTGAGGGAGACTCCACAGCCTCTCTGGGCCATCTGTTCCAGTGCACAGGAGAAGTTCTTCTTCATGTTCAGGTAGAATTTCCTGTGCAGCAGTTTCTGCCCTTTGCCCCGTGTCCTAGTGGTTGGCACCACTGAACAGAGCCTGGCTCCAGCCTCCGGCACCTCCCTTCAGGAAGGACAGTACCCTGAAGGGTAGAGATCATACAGACTCACAGCTACATCAGAAAGAAGTCTGGCAAAAAGATTTGGACAGCTGCATGCAATTCCATCTTTCTTTATAAAGCCTGTCCAGTTTTGTAAGGACAGTTCATAGAAAAGTTGCCCACTGCCTTAACTCTTCTTGACGTTGCTCTCTCTGTCGCTTCCTTAGCTCCAAACTAGATTGGTGCGAAGCCAAAAAAGCCTCAATCGGAAAAGAGGGCAGGGAATGAACTGTAAGTTAGGGAAGCCCAAGTGAGGCAGGAAATGAACTGTAAGTTAGGGAAGCCCAAGTGAGGCAGGAGCTGGTGCACGTGTGTACTCACCATCAGAGGGCACTACGGTACTGCAATACACCACTCTCACGCTCTGCCAAGGAGACAGCCGCTGATGCACCTGGAAAACACAGGCACAGCAAAAACGGCAAATGTTCAGAGTCTGGCAGGATCGCACCCCAGCGCCACCTCCTGTGCCCCCTCCCTCCCGCCGGCCCCTTCCCCAGTGCCCGCGCTAGGCACTTCCTCCACCCGCAGCAGGGACAGCCGCAAACCAGGAGCACCTGTCAGGAACAGCCTCTTCCCTTCCCATCTGTCACCCCACAGGGTTTCCCCCCTCAGCCAAGTTCACCTCTACACACCTCACTCTCCACACACGTAGCTGAGAGCCTACAACAGAACAGCTGTGATTTGTTTTCCGTAATGTAACATGTATTTTTAAGGCCACATGGTCCATCAGTTTTAAGAAATCAGCTTAGCTTACTACACAGAGACAGAGTAGAAATCACATCAAAGCATGAGTCTTTAAAGGTTAAAAAAAGAAGTTTTTTGCATAGCCAAGAGGGATGTTTACAGAGTTGTGGATTAACAGGTTCATTCTCTTTGGTTGTTTTCCATGCCAACATTACTTTTCTCGTGTCCTTACAGAGGGAAGCCAAATTCTGAGACACGAAGTAGTAAACAGGCTTGTGCATAGAAGAACAAATTGTTCCAACATAAAAAGCAATAACTGTAATACTGAGCTATAAAAATAAAAAACTACAACGGCCCAATAAGAAAAACCACGTGAATGGGTTGTATGTTCTGCAAACTTAGCAAGAGACTCATTTGCCCATGAAAATCTAGAATAAGACTGATTTAAAGTCTATCTTTCAGATTACATTACACTGGTTATACACTAATCCTTCCCCAACACCGAGATTACAACTCTGGCACAAAACAGCCCAAATGTAAACCAGAATAAGGTATAACACAGCAGCTCTCACCTGTCTCTGGTGGTTTATATTTCAGTGGCTAGCCTCAGATTTTTCAACAGCTGTTGTCCATTTCGGACATTCCTATGGTCTGAGATACTTTTTCTTTGCTGATTGCTAAAACACAGCTGCCAAACCTATATTTCTATAAAGGTATCTCACAGGGAAGACTTGTTTAAGTAGATTTCTAATGAAATTTGCAAACAAAACCTAGGTTGTTGATTATTTCTCTGCCAAATTGTCCAAACCTCTGTGTTTCATGAGGTTGCCTTTGATAATCTACTTTAAATGGCTTTAATTGCTACTTCACTTGTCCTTTGAAGCCTGATATCCGAACCAAGGATAGCTTCTACTAATCTTTCTTGAAAGCGGGACCTTTGGCCCTGATGGTCACTGCACTGACAGCTCTAGAAATTCACTGTGATGTGTGCAGTATTACATTTCATTTCTATCAGTTTTGACAACAAAAATCAGTCATTTACAATTTGCCTCCTTTCAACGGCATTTTCGGCTTCCCAGGGTCAAATCAGACAGTCAGCTCGCAGGAAAAGAAGTGGGCACTAAACAGCTGTAACTCAAGTGGGAAGTTGCGTGTTTCAGCAGAAGCCATGTTGTAAAAAATGCCTGTGTGCTGGGAACCAAAGGCCAAATTTGCCTTTTTTCAAGTGAAATATGCAAATCGTCTTGACTCTCTGACACCATGTACTACTGTTGAGCAACCAGGACTACCCCTCCCACCTGAAGAAAAGCAGGTTTTAGACACAAAACTATCTGAGAAAAACACAGCTACAGCCCTACATCCTGTACAAATCCAGCTCTGTTGTCTTGGCATTACTATTATCAACAAAGTCAGAAGCTTCAAGGATCAGAAGTGGTACCACATGCAAATCAATTTTCAGAAACAGTTTTTACCTAAGGAGGAGAATTTAAATCCTTATAAAAATAGTATCAGATACAATAACAAGTAGGCAGAGTTCACACAGTGAGACACAAACCCTCCTCAGTCAGAGATCACTACCCCAAAGACTGTTTATAGACCTGTTTTACCTGATCCCACGGCACAGGGATAGGAGGTTTTTACTGCTTCACTCTCCCCCTCTACACAACATTATTCATCCATTTTTCAAACACTGCACAGCAGGACTCTGCCTTTCTACCAGATGTGAACAGCAGCCCAAAAACGCAGTTCTCAGAAAATCCTAAACCCCGCTAAATGCAGCATTATCCCACTGCAAAATAACCATGTAACTGGAAGATATTATCAGGTAGCACATGCAAAGACTTCACCTTACAGCTATGAGTATCTGACAGTAAAAGCTCACTCCAGAAGCCTCCTGCCCTCATACAACAAGAACAGGGAAAAGGCAAAACAGGTTGAAAAAAACAGGGCATGTTAGGTGACTCATCAAAAAGCTGAGATGTCCCTGGATTTAACCCCTTGGACAATTCTTGCATCCCAATATGGACTGAACCCCTCTGTTTCATTAACACCCCCTCCTCAGCAGTGTGCTGCCAGTACATTTTACAGGAGATGCTGTTAAAACACACGTATCTGTCCCTCCTGCAGCTCTGAACTGTGCCGTGCGATATGTGCTGCTGCTACAATTCCTTATCTATAGAAGCAGTCTCTACTGGGTAGGAAGGGGAAAAAAAGAACAAACGAACTCAAAACTGAGCAGAGACCAAAATGTCATGTCATCTAAGGTTACCAAGAGCTTAAGGATTCATCCATCATTTTTATTCCTGAAGAGAGACCATTGTTTTAAAATGGAGATGGAGAGAAATGTTTGAACCCGTTATCCGATGTCTGCAGCTCAACAGCTTCATACAGAAAGATGTCAGAAGGCTGAAGCTGGGGATCGGAGTGGTGCAGGGTAGAGCTGAGAACTCGTGTCAAGGTTTATTGACCACTGACCAGCTCTGCCCCTCAGGCAAACAGCCAACAGCTCACCCCTCCTTCAGCAATGAAGTGTGGAATAGCTGCATCCAAATTTCAGTTGGGACAGACTTGTCCACCTCTCCCAAAATAAGCAATACTTGGGAGCGTGAAAAGCACCAAAGCTGGACCACTGAAATGAGAAGCTTTAAGCACTAGGATAACTTTCTGGGTCTCACAAGAACACAAACACAGGAATTCACTTTCCACATCCATTCACTTCCTGCCTTATCTGCAGTAAGATGCGTGTTAAGAGGCTCAGGGTTATGCAGCAGCTGCGCTCCCAGAATGATTAAAGGAGCAAGAGAAAAGAAGTCCCAGTGCTCTGTCTAAAACTAATGCTTCCTCCAGCCTTGTCCAGGTCTACATTAGACAACCCCAAGGTAAAAGTAACAGCATCTCTATAGGTCCTAATGTAGCTTTCTCAATACTATGTGGGTGACAAAGTTAATCAAAGCCTTGCTGGAAAAATCAACCTTTTAGCTACCAGTGAGTGCTCTTTGATGGGAAAAGAGGGAGCACTCCTGTTCTCCAGGTATGTAATTATCAATGATGGAATGCTAACAACTTTAGGAGATTGAGTCTCCAAACCCGAATTAAAATCAGAGAAGAGGTTGTCCAGGAAAGAAAAAAAAAAACACCCTAAGCATGAAAAAAGGTGAACATCTTACTCTAGAACCCAAGTAAAACATGCTGCTAACTCATTACCTGGAGTACCAGTGCAGCAAGAACTGCAAAGCTTTTGTGAAAAACAGAGCATTCTCTGCATAAAAATGTCTTACTACAAGTGAAGCGTTTAAGAGACACGTTTGCAAGTGTCCCTGGCAACATCTATTTTACAAAATATGGGGGGCCTCCTTTAAATGAGGCTGCCTTAAGTCTGATACAAAGCAGCTCACCTTTTCCAACAAGCAACAGTTATTTTCCTCTCTATCCCAGCTTTCACTGCATGAACCACTGAATGTCTTTCCTGGCTCTAAAAGTGGTTATCCTAAAACCTCCAGGCTGAAATCTCAGCGATGAAAACTGCTGCGTGCTTCCCCGAGCAGCCACAGCAACCCAAGCCACCCACCTCAAACACGCTAAAGGGCTCCATTTATCCGTCTTTCCCTCGTTTCTGCTCCTGTACTCAATCTGTTAGAATTTGGTCTCTCCTAAACAGTACTTCAATTCTTAATTACCAAGTCCCCTTCTGTCCTACCCTTTTCCTTCCCCTTCACATCAGCTGTTCGCAAAGTAAAGGAGAATCAGGGCAAAACCATGCCCTGACCAGAAACCTGCTGTCCAAGGGATGTGATGTGTGACTTCCCAACACAGCCAATGTTTTTGCACAAGCACACAAGCTCTGACTGGATTTAAGTACATTTAGCTGTGGTGGATTGACTGGGGCCAGCTGCCCAGCCAGCTGCTCCCTCACTCCTCAAGAACAGGATGGGAAGATGCAGGATAAAAGGATAAAGGCAGGGAGATCAGTCACCACTCCTCATTGGCTTAACAGACTGGACTAAGGGAAAGTTGATTTACTGCCAATTAAAGCAGATAATATCAAGACATAGATTGAAATGAACACTTCCCCCCTACCTCAACCCTTTATCCAGGATCAAACTTTGCTCAGAGACCCCTTAGACCCAGACAGTACACAGTGAGACCCCTCAGCCCCAAATACCTCACAGAGATCAGAGACCCTTCAACCCCAGACACCTCTCAGCCTCCTGAGACACTCCACAGATACCAGAGATACCCCTCAGCCCCAGGCACCCCACACAGCCTTCAGAGACCCCTCAGCACCAGACACCCCAAGATATCAGAGACCCCTCAGCCCCAGGCACCCCACGCAGCCCTCAGAGAGACCCCTCAGCCACAGACACCCCTCCCAGCCCCAGGCAACCCATCCAGTGACTTTTAAACCAGTTTGCTAATAAAACCCTTCAAAAACGAGCCAGCGCGAGGCTCTGGGCACTCACAGCACCTTCCCAGCCCACAGCAGCCCCTCACGCGGCTCTGAGGGCAGCGGGGTGACGAGGGCAAGATGGCGGCGCCTTATGAGGGACCCAGGCACTGCCCTGCCAACTTCAGCTAATTCCCACTATCTCAGCACCCTCCCCGCCTTCCCCAGACACCTCCAAAGGCATCAAAACAGACCCATGTGCCACTGGACATGTCTACCTGCATCTCTCACCCCCTTCTTTTCTTTCTGAGGTACCTGGACATCGCTGCCCACTTCCAGGATATCTGGGAGAAAAAAAATAATTAAAAAAAAAACCAAAAAACAACAAACTCAATCTTTCTTTCAAATTGAGCCAAACTTTACCAGGGATTTGCAGCCCTGTATGGAAGGCCTTCTCCAGCTTCTTGCTACGGTCTCTGGATATGCTCACATAGCCAATACAACCGTGTAGTATTTCCCTCAAGGCATACACTAGGCTGCTGTTTGGGAGTCTGGGATGTGATAAAACACCCCTTGCTCCCACAAGGGTACTGCTCACACTGCATCCATGCAAAATCCCAGGGATTTGCCTGGAGAGGGACCGCAGTGGGGAAAGCCCCTGTACCCGGGAGGTGTGCCCTTGCAGTGCTAGCAACAAGCCATATATTTCAGAGCACAATTTTCTCCAGCAAGTCCAAATTGCTGCCTTTTTCAAACATACAACTCATCTCCCAGGACCCAAACACTTGTCTGATTAAATCCCACTGGCTTGAACTCATTCCTCTCACTCTCTGACAGCAAGCCCTTACTCCATCCCACTCAAGAGGTCAGACTTTGCACCAAAAAGAACATTTTGCACCCACTGCCTCCACAGGGCAGTGTTTCATGCAGACAAAGGTCAAGCAAACAAGAACCCGTCTGAACTGCAGTGCTATTCCTCGTGGATTTTGTCTTCTGCATTTTAAAATCGGGCTGTAGATGGACACAAAAAAAAGGCAATGCCAGCAAGATGTGGGAAGTGTTATTCTTTACATTTGGGAGCACTTTGTACGACCTACACATTACCAAATAATCTTCATTTGCCTCAGTTCTCATTCCTGCCTGAATTTTCTCTTCTTCCAGCATTAGTACAAAGCTCCATCACATCTGCTAGGAAGGGAACATAAACAGGAGGTGAGCTATAAATACTCCCTTCTCATCCTGCTTCCTTTGCCCATCTGCCTAAAAAGAAGCAGGTAATCCAGTGTCCAGGAAGAGGAGGGGGCAGGAGGAAGGAGATTAGTTCTCTGCAGAAAAGGGAAAAAGCAGGGATGAAGTAACTGTTCTCATCCTTCACTGTGCCTTTCTCCCAGGCATTACTGCTGCTCTGGAGATACTGATACGAGGAGTTGCAGCAGGAACATCACTGCATTTGATGGCTTTGATTGAGCCTTTGAGAGACAAGAGAAGGAAGAGCAGGTAATAAAAGGGAAAAAAGTTGAGCTGACATGTTAAGCACATCAGTCAAGCAGAATCTATCACTTTTAACAGGTGCTTCCCTTACCACCATCCACATCGCTTCCCCCCCAACTAAAAACCAAATCAAAACCCCAAACCAAAACCTTCTCTCAGTCTATATTCTTAATTTTATTGCAAGTGCCAACAACTTACAGACAATTACCCTATTCCTAACTTAGGACAGATGATAGGCAGGGTACACCAGACCCCCACACTCCCTCTCATCCAACCTCCACACAGTCCTTCCTACCTCTGGCAGGCAACACAAAGCAGGGCTGGAACATCTCCCTGACAGTTTGTGATGCCAGATCAGAGTTTCACTACGAAAATATTTTTGCTTTCCTGGAGTAGG
This sequence comes from Aleadryas rufinucha, assembly GCA_013397815.1. NCBI lineage: Eukaryota > Metazoa > Chordata > Aves > Passeriformes > Aleadryas > Aleadryas rufinucha. The sequence goes on along the minus strand of VZTH01019320.1, from coordinate 699 downwards.
ATGGTTCAGATTCCACTTCTTTAATACAATCCTCATGGTTATTGAGAAAAAAAAAAGCTGAGAATTTTAATTCCTTTGAATCCTGAAGGCTTGAAACACAGAATCCAAACAAAACACTAGGATGCATTTAAACCTTTTCAGCTTTGAAACCCGAGAACGAAATTCCTTTCCCTAATTTCCAGATTCATCATTTGAGTCTTACTGAAAAGGTTTATAACTCTCTTCTCAAAATTAAGGGGACTGTCAACCACTGTTAAAAAAAGAGTTTGAAGAATTCAGTGAGTTCTGAGCTCACTAATTTCAGGGATTTTGCCTCTCTCAGCCACTCACAGCTGAAAACTGCACAACTAAGAGAGAAGGCATCAGATGGATTCCCCTCAGCGATTTCCCCAGGGCAGCTTAGCTGTTGCTTTGTTGTTTGGTTTCTTGTTTGATTTTCTTCCTCCATGTGCTGGTTTGGGCCAACTTTAGGGAAACTTCCGAAAGGAACGTCTCCTCAAAGGAAGGCAGGTTATAGCCACCCTTCTCCAGGTTCCCTAGCCACCAGGTTCGGGAAAGAAATATTCCTCGTAAGAATGTGAAAGAGAAAAATAAACCTATTTATTTAACAAAACACACAGGAGAAGAATAATAATGGGAATAATTATTATCTTTATATAGAATAATAAGAATAATTATGCTAAATAATAAAATCTCTCA
>VZTH01019314.1:231373-312755 GCA_013397815.1 Aleadryas rufinucha | reverse complement strand
AGGCTTGTACAACTCCGAAATAAATAATCAGTGTCTCGAGTGTGCACTTATCGGCTTGTCCACCGATTTTTGCGGACAAACGTAGTACTGTAATCAGAGCAAAACCCTAAACACTTCCCTAATGCCAATATTTATTCCAAGCATCGCAAGATGAAGCATTAACAACTTTAAAAGTGTAGTTCAAACTATGAGACACCAATGGTGCTGGAAAAGAAGTACCTAAAAAGAGTCTCTTCTAAAAGAGAGGCTTCAGTGTCCACAGAACACAAACCCGGACCGGGCCCCGCACACACGGGCAGGCCCCGCCCTGGCGGGCGCTAGGGACCTACCAGGGGCTTTTCCTTGGAGGCTGTCCACCGCTTGCCTGACTGTGGGATTGTTAATGGTGCACGAAGCAGCCAGGGCAGGGGGAGGGTGTCAGCAAAGGCTTCACTAAAGCGGCAGCAAAGGCTTCAGCTGCGTGGCAGTCACAGCTTTTGCCTCTCCGCCTTAGTTTATCCCCAGCAGTTCTCTCGCTGACTGCGCTTTGTCATCAGGCAGCGCGCGGGGCACCTCAGTACGGTGGCCGGGAGGGGGCGCGGGCCGGTCATGGCGGCGGCGGTGGTGGCGGCTGGCCGGGCGTGTGTCCGCGGTGCGCTCCGAGCGGCCTGGCGAGGTGATGGGGCAGCGCGGGGTGCCGGGGGAGCCTCCGCGGGGAGGGCAGCGGTCACCGGCCCGGGTAGGCCTCGCGGGAGGCGGGGGGTTTCCCTGCGGGGCGAGGGGAGCGCGCTGCGTGTGCACACCCGGACATCCATCCATGTGCACATCCGTACATCCATGTGCACATCCATACATCCATGTGCACATCCATACATCCACGTGTACGTGCACGGCAGCGCGGGCGAGGGGTTTGCAGCGTCCCTGCTGCCTTCCCATGGATCTGAGGTGTGACCTGGTGAGAGCAGCCCCTGGTGCCTCCCTGCTCCATGGTTTCACCTTAGGGTTGCTGCGGGATCAGGGAGGTCAGGAGCATTCCCGTGATCCCCAGGCGGCTGGTCCTTGGCAGAGTGGGGTCTGTGCATCCGTGAATTTGAGTTTTATAAGCCCTTGCAGTGATTTTCCCTCCACTGTGTTGATTCCATTGTAGGAAAAGTGCTCTGGGGTGTGTTGAGCTCAGCTGCACCTGTGACGCTTTGCGGTGGCTGCTGTGGCACAGCATTAAATGGCCAGTGGCGAACTCAGAGCCAGCACACAGCCGGGTGGGGGCTGCTTGTGCATGGATCAGAACACTCCAAGGCTGCACACATTCCCGTGGCAGTTCCATCACTCTGGCTCCTACAAGAGCTGGAAAACAACTCAGTTTTGTATCTCAGCAATGCCAACGGGACTTCCTAAACAAATGTCAGGCTTTTTAGAGCTTGCATTTTGCCGAGTAGTGGCAACCTAGTTGCTCTTGCATGTGTTACTCTTCTCCAGGACAGGAAATGTGATGAATACTGGATAAAATACACATGTGCTTCAGATCATAAGTGGAGTTTAGGTGTGCGGATCTTACTCCTCTTTACAGAGTGTTGGGCAGGGCAGCTGTGCCTTTGGAAACCTGGATCAGTCACCCATTATCCCATCAGAGAAACTTAAGTAACATCTGCCTTAAGATGATGAAGTGACGTGGTTATTCAAATTATTATTTTCTTCCCATTCTTTCTCCTCATCCTGGACATTTTTAGTTGGTAGGAATCTAAGTTTGTTGTCTCTAATTTTTCTGTAATTTTTCTACAGTCTTCAGTCTCTTTTCAAAACTCAGATGTATTATATTTTTTCCCAGTAGAGATTAAAGTATACTTGCATGGAGGGGAAAACATTTTTGTCTTCTAGAGTCCTCTAAAAGCTTTCTTGCCTTTCTTTTCTTAAACAAAATCTAAGTAGCTAATGAATTTCAGATCTCTTCTCATCCTCAGGGCAATCTATAATGAAGTGATGCCAAACTGTGATTAGAGCCTGAACATTAAGAGGGGCTTGAAAACAGGCCAGTGGAGTTACCTGAGTGGAGGGAAACATTTTCACAGTCTAGTCACAAATATATCCTTAAAAAATCCCAACGATTTTTTGCAGGTAAATCAGGAGAAATAAAAGGCTGCAACTACTTGTTAATAATTTATTAAAATCACTCTATCAGCAATATGCTCGAAGCCTTCTAGCCTTCTTCTCTTTGTGACATTTTCTATTGCAGTGTTTTCCCTCCCACATTCTGCTTTGCACTTCAAGACAGAAGGTTCTGATTCCCTTTGAAAGTCACTGGTTTTTCTTCTGGTGCATATATTTGCAGAGAATGCTGTGTTAAGGAAGGAAATGTGGTATATATAAACACCTGTCTGTCTTTGTTCTCAGGGTTTCCTTCTGTGCCAGTGAAAGGGAGTTGCAGCTTCTACTCTAGCCTGGCATGGGCTTTCCAGACACGGTGCTCCCTCTCTGCCCCCTGGACTGGGACAGTCGAGCAGTGCAGGAAAAGCAGTTTCTTCAATACATGTAAGTCTTGAGTTGGATGAAAATTATCAACTGTAGTAAATGGAAGAGGAAAAGAAAATACTGGTTTGGAGAGATACAGTCGTGAAAAGCTGTGTATACTGACTTTTTTGTATCTGCTGAGATTTCAGTTGCAACTACAGGTGTTGACAGAAGTGCATGCACAAAACCAGTTTATTATCTTGTAATAGCAAACAAGGGTTTGCTTTATGTCACAGTGAATCCATCTAATATATGTCATTGGATGAGAGGGGGAAGCATCTTCCCCTCTGTTTCCTCGGCCTTTATTGGGAGTATAAATAGTGTGTTTATCTTCCAAATTATTTTTGAGCCACAGGCAAGATGTGCTGTTCAAGCTGTTCTGTCTCAAAAATGAAATTACTGAAATGCAAGAACGTGTTACACAAAAACTGCTGGTGGCATCCTGCAGATTGTCTGGTCGGGTGCAGGGTTTTCCTCCACGCCTGAAAGGAATTACAGCCATGCTTAACACAACTGAGGAATGATGACTGTTTAAATTCACACTCGGGACTGTGAACTGAGGTAACTGAGGGGCTTTTTCACCTGCTTTGTGGTTCCTTATTTTATCCCACAGGGGAAGAGGAGAAATGGTAAGAACATAATCTCTGGCAGAGATAACTGCAGCAATTTGAGAGTCAAAGTTTGATTGTTTATAATCCATAAAATTTAAGAGCGCTGCAAAATCGGGCTTTCAGAACTGGTGGTGTCTTCCTATTCTCAATGTCTGGGTCACAGAATACTGTGTTTGTTTTCTCTGCATCTGCTAAAGAAAGGGGGTTAAACATTCAGGCTGGGCTTGCTGCTCATCTTATGCAGTAAATTTTGACCATTGACCGATGCCAAGTAATTGAGGGTAGAGAGGTCTCCAAAGACTTGGGAAAGGCTGCAGTGTGAACTGCAGGCTCTGCATGGAAAAGGCTTTCTAAGGATGCCACCTGCAGGGAAAACTCGTTTAGACAAGCAGCAACAAGATAAGGATATGTAAAAAGCCACACGCTGTTGTTATTTTGTTTATCTTAAATTTAATGTGTAGCACCACAAGTGATTGCAATGTGATTGCAATTTGTAGGTTAGATTGTTTCCTTAATTAGGCTCCTATTCATATTCACGAGCTCTAGATGAGCTCTGTTTTACCAGGAACTTTCCCAGATGTCTGGTTAAATGGCTGAATTAAAAATATTTGCTGGGATGGCATCCTTGTTGTTTAATAAAATTTTATATATTTAAGCAAACTACCTAAAACTATTGGCATATTTAATAAGATGTAACAACCTGGAAAAATTAAAGCATGCCTCATTTATGTATTCAGCAGAGGCAGTAGCCATGAGATTCAGAAGACTCCGGGTTTTGTATTTCAAAGTACAGTTATTCTAAGAACAGTTTCCCTAACAGAAATAAAAAGCAAAATCTTCAGAATTCAAATGAAATGGATACAAACAGTATAAATCACTCAAATCCTTAGTAGTGCAGTTGCTTCAGAAGTGGTAACATTTAAAATGCAGATATGACCATTTTGTGTGAGATCGTTGTCAAGGGAAATGTCAGCCAAATGACAGGGCTTTGTGGCTGAGAAAGGTGACTGGATTTTTCTAGCTCGTTAGTGAATGCTTAATTATCTTCCATCATACTTCGGATAGTATCACTCTGCTCTTGTTAGTAGGGTCATCTATACCTTCAACATTATTATTATTTTTAATAGTTTAACTGGTTTAAATAGAAGGAATTCATTTAAGTAGGAGGAATTGTAATTATCCTAGGCAGTCTCCGATCCTTACCCAGATAGTCGTCTCCTGCAACTCTGACACAAAAACATACACAGGGATTTATTCTTGTCCTATGACATATTTCAGTGAGTTTGTAATGAAATAATGTAAAATTATCTTCTTATTCCAGGCTTATTCTTTCCCCTTTTCACCCTCCTGACCATGGGAAGCAGTTCAGTTTTCATTTACAGGTTTGGCTGTCTCCCAGCCTTCAGAGTTATCTTTGACCCCAGGCATCCAAACCAGCATGGTTTTCTCAACATCTGTTATGTATCCAAGTGCATGTGAGAATGAAGAGCTTTTATTTGATACTGGGACTATATAAATTATACTGTCCTACTCAGAGTTAATTCGATTAGCTACCCTTGAGAGCCAGTCATGGAATCACAGAATGGCTTGGGTAGGAAGGGACCTTAAAGAGCATCTCATTCCAAAGCCACTTCTGTGGCCAGGGACACCTTCCACTGCTCCTTGAGGCTGCTCCTTAATTACATTTTATATCATGTTTTTCTAGTCTTATGTGAGTTTTCTTTGGGTTAAACTGTTCATTTTGATGTCCATGTCTAACTTGATGATCAGAATTAAAAAATAATTTTTCAATTTACAAAGAATTTTTCTTGAAATATGAACACTGCATATAAATAATTACAGAGCTGCCTCTTGTCATTATCAGTGGTACCATAAGAAGAGTTTTGATGTTTCAGCGTTAGGGATGTAAAGAGTTACAACTGTACAACTGCTTTTTAAATTCATTTTTTTTCCTTTTACAAGAGAGTTGTCTGTGTATTGAAAAATAACTGGTTAATTGCTTTTAGTCAGAAAAAGGGAGTGAATGTAAAATGCCTTATAGTTAATTGTACTTGGAGGGATGTTCTCTTGGGGTTTGATTTGTTACTATGCAGTATTACTTTTCAAAGGCATTCAGCCTCTGATTTTCATTTTGTTTTGATGAACTGAACCAAGCCAAAGGTGTTTAGTTTGCAGACCTCACTGAAATTTCTCCATATCCATCTGGTGACATTGAGGCATGATAGTTATTAAAAATAAAAAATGAAAGCTTTAATAATCAAAGCAACCTTCAAAAGATAGCAACATTTACAACAACATATATTAGCTACATTTAAGGTCCTTGTTTTTTAATAAAATGTTATGAAGAAAACAGAATACAGTTTCTCAGATGCTGGGATTGCAGCTGGATTTATTCAGGGTTTGAATTGGGACTTACAATCAACCTGACAATCCCATGTCTACAACTTCTGCTGACACTGTGACAAATTGCCAGTTTTAGAAAATGTGAAGTTCTAATCTGAGTGCACTGTGAAAGTGTGCTCAGGGTTTGCAGTTAAGTGGAGTTATTCCCTGTGTCTGTGTAGCAGTATGAATGCATCTTTTAGAATATCTTCCACGTCTGAAGTTTTGTTGTACTATCAGGATGCAACAGATTTGTTTCTGGATTTTGAGGAAAATGCCCAAAACTTTCCCATGCTATCTTGTGGGAAAAAATAATTAGACTGTAGATGTCTTTTTCTGCCAACAAATTTGCAGACGCATCTAAACAAAATTTTTATGCAATCCACATAATGGGAGCTTTTGCATTTTTTAACAATGTTATTAAATTGCTGTGAATAAGTAGGTAGCCCCAAGAGCTTCAGACTTGTATTAACAAAACCAGAGGGCAGAAAATTTGGTGGTTGCTGAGGACGTTTTCCTATTTCACTCTTGTGGAAGCCCATCTAGCAATGAGAAGTAGAACCAAGCTTAAATTTTCAGTGGAAACATTTCAGATATGTGCAGTTCTAATTTTTAGTCTGTGAACTTTTACCTAAAACCATTTTTTATCTGTCCCAAGGTACTAATCTCTTACATGGCCTCATGTTCATTTTTATGGTGTTGGAGTAGTCCTTGTCTTAGTGAGACATTTCCAGTGTCCAGATTCTTGCAGTCCTGCAGTTGGATACCCCAGTTAGTGCTGTGTGACTCAGTAGTGGCTGTCTAGACTGAATGCTTCACAGTCTTCAGTACTTCCCAGGTTTGTATAAAGGCCCTATAGAGCTCACAGGTAATACCCTGAGAAGATGACATCTGCAGAGGGTGGAGGTAGAATTGCAAACAGGAGCATGTATTTTGCTTAAGCAGCTCTTTATTTTTTTAAGGCCTCACTGGGGAGGTGGAGATTTTTGTCTTCTTGTTATTTTTCAGCAGAGCTCAGTATCAGATATGCATCATACATTTCCATTAGGGCCTCCCTCTTTGAAGAAAACAATGTTTTCAGTGTGGTGACTTAAGACACTTGAGAATAATCCAGCACTGTATCTCATTTCTCATAGATCTTATAGATCCATGCTTTTCTGCTTATGGGCCAGGATTAGACAGGAAATAAAGAAACTGATGTCACATGGTGGCAGGCAGTTGCATTTTGGAGGTGAAGTGGCAAGAGCAGTTCTCATTTGGGATGAACACACTGATTTTGGTGAGACTGCTGTAGAATGTTGCATGTTATAAATAATCTATCTGGTATTAGTATGGCATTGTTCCATTTTTCTCTCATTAATAAATCTCTTTGTATTATCATCTGCAGAATATTCCCTTTTGAACCATGGAGGAGAGGATTCAACCTAGAGGAGTTAAACATTTTCCATAAGTAACTTTAAAAAGCCTGAGTAGGTCTTGGAATTAAAGACTTCCACTTCTGAAACTAAGAGGAAAATATATTAGAAACACAACTTGTCAAGGATAACAGATGGTATGAACTGAGTTGACAGTTTTTGAACAGTATATGAGTTCAGCTGAAGATGACGAAGGTGTATAAAGTCAAACTCCATCTTTGTTTTGGATCATTCACTGCTGTTGTTTTGGAAGTAGGTTTTTAATGTAATTGTGAGAATTACTCCAGCCACTCATAAGAATTGAGCTTGAAGTTATGTTAATTTGTGTAATTGTTGAATGTTAATACATGTAGTTGGAAGTGACATCTAAATGATTTGTGTCATGTTCAGCCACTGCAACGAGTTGTGGGGTTTGCTCTTAAGACAGCTGCTCTGGGTATGTTTTTTCCTAGGACCTTTACCCTAAATGCTTTGTGATTAAGGATTTTGTTACTGGGCACATCTTGTAAGATGGTGGAGAGAGAACATAACACATCATAAGGCCTAGATTTAAAAATACAGTTGAGCACTCCTTTTCCTGACCTAAGCTACTTAAATTGCAGGTCTTTGCAAAATCCTGGTTAGAGTAGTTCATGTAGGCAGCTCTGTGCCAGCCTCCGTCCTAGGAATCTTTTAAGTATGGATGCGAAAGGAGCTGGAAATAGAACATTGTTTTTTGGAATGGTTTTTGTGAAAAAAACAGATGTATATTTGTGCAGAAAATGGGAGACCAAGGTTGAAGTCCTTCAAACCAAGAAGTGTGTGGGTCTCCAGCTCCCAGATAAGTGTGCTAAACTTCTGAATTAAGTTAAAGGATTAAGTTAAGTTAAAGACCTGCATTGAGAAGAAATGGCTCATTGTGGTCATTAAGCAGCTGTGTACAGACTGTGTAATTTATCATTAAATTTGTGGTAGAATATGTAGCAGCATATTCTCTGCTCTTTCATATTTCATATGTGTGAAGCATTTCTTTCCAAATCCTTTTCTTGTTTGGAGATGGTGGCAGGTCCATTGGTGTCTGGAGAAGGAAGGGGATTGAAATATACCTTGTAAGAGTTCATCTGTCAATAAAAGTGTGTACTCCAAGCTGAAATCTGGAAGAAAATGTTAGTGATTGAAAAGACCTTACTAAGTTCCTTGAGGTAATACAGCTCCACAAATGTAATGGTGTTAGTGAACAACAGTGCATTGACAGAAGCATGTTTATTATAAAAAGTTCTTTAGTCTTATTATGTCAATATTAATGTCTTTGTATCTCTGCTGCTGTGCTGCCACAGGCTATTTGTCACCAAAAACCTTAGGAAAAGATTCCTTGTATTTCAAAGAAGTGAGCCTGCTTAGCTGTTTTACAGAATTGATTCTTCTGCTTTTACTCCCTTCAGTTTTCCAACTTACTGCTCTTTGTCTTTCTTTGTATGCTCAGCAAGCTGTGAACTCATCTTGCAGGAGACAAAGAAATCTGATTTTAATCTCAGTTAATGAGTATCTAGGATACTGGTTTCTGATGGGGTTTACAGCAAGTCTTTTAATACTTGTGGTTTACTGAGGTGTGGCCTAATATTCATCTGATAAATACCTGTCTCATTCCTGATATTCAGGGATAATATAAAAAGACACAATCCCAAATCCTTTCCAGAATATTACAAATATCTTTTGTGTAGATTAGACAAAATGGAGTGATGTCACACAGACTTACTGTTGGTGGTTGTTAGTGATCAGCTTGCATAAAGCATGCTTTCAGCTCAATTCAGTAGTGGATCTTTTCTAGTCTATAAAATAAAATCTTAGAGATGACACTTCCCCCCTCCCCCACCCCCCACTCAGTAGCTATGTGCTTTTTGGTAACTGACTAAAAATGTGTAGTGACTTTTATGACTGGTTCTATTTTAGCTCTTGAGGAATGCATGCAACACCTCATTGTACAAAGGGAAAGTAAAACAAGCCCATACATCACAAAGACACTGCATATCTGCTGTAGTGTCTTCATTCCAGAACATTTCTACAAGAGTGAAAAGCAGCGCAGTGATCCTCTTTTCCATCTGGAGTTACTTCCTCCAATTCAAGACATTTCTCCTGCCTATGTGTGTGCTCACTAATCACCTTGGTGCTTTGCTGCCAAGTCAGATTGACCTTTCTTACACACAGATTTTTATTTTCTCAAGTGGTGTGTTGTCTGTCTGTCATAAGCAATGCCCCCACCATTGTCATCTTCCTGATGACAGCCTATCCCTTTCATATTCCATTCGTGTCACTTTGTCTTAAAATCAGCATGATACCTCCATCTTACACAGAACTCAGCTCTGCAGCCTGCAGGCTTCTGATGTGTTTCATTAAATGCAGCTGCTTTCCAAACACATGATGGTATTATTATAGGCTGATTAGATGAACTACACTTTGGGACCAAATGTGATGTTTTCATCTGGTTCTGATTTTGTCAGAATTTGTGCGGTGCTTGAGGCCAAAGCTTGACTTGGCCTGACCTCTTCTTCATGGATTTATTGGCATTGAATGGTCTTCTTTGGTGCAAGACAATGTCCTTACTCTGTCACCTTTGCTACTTTCCTCTATTGGAATTAAAGTGATCTGACTGCACATATATTTGGAGTGCAGCTCAAAGTGCAGGATTTTTTTGGAGCGTATTACCAGCTCCAGATCTGCTTTTTTCTCGAAACTGCTTGTTGCTGCCCCTCTGCAGTCTCCTTTGTAGCTGTTATGACCCTTTGTGAGGTCACCCAAACTGCAGATTGAGGGACTGTTCCAGCTTAAAAATAGCCTTGCAAAGAAAAATGTAAGTACCTTTATTGTAATTCCATCTTTCCAGGCTAGCAAGATTAGCATTTTTAAAAAAGAATTTCTAGTTACACAGTGTTTTCTGAATAAACTAAGAAGCTTAACAGGATTGATGATCAGCCTTCCACCTAATGGAGCAGCCACACAGTTCACTTAAGAGCGTGAATTTACTGAATCATGCATTACCTACTTACCTTACTTTTCTTTCTCCCTTGGAAAAAAATTATGGTAAGGAGGTAATGCATTTTTGTCTAAGTTTTTGTTGGTTTTGGTGGGATTTTTTGTTGTTCCCCCCCTCCCCCATTTAGCTCACAACTACATGCACCAGTGTGTTGTAATCAGCTGGAAGCTATTTTAGTGGCTGACAGTTCAGACACTGGTTTCAAGCCATTTGATACAGCTGCTGTTTGTGGGATTTTTTTTTTTTTTTTAACTCTCTAATCTTTGGACACTGGGGTTCACTTTAATGTCTAGAAAAGAGCATGTAATTTCAGACAAAAATTTCTTTTTTCCAGGGACTAAAGCCTAACCAGGAGCAAATTCAGTTCTTGCCTCACAGCACATAAGAAGTGTGATAAACTTTGCTGTTATCCATGGGCATATTTACTTGTCTGTAATACACAGATTTCCGCTTGTCTGTAATACAGCCAAAATCCCTATTGCAAATTTTGCCTTGTTGTGCTGTTCATACACCATGTGTTTTGGGTATGGAGTGACTTTGGAGGCCACTCTGCTCTTGGCTGCTTTGAGGTAATACTATTTTGTATCTCCCTGGACTTGCAGAGTTGTGTGTCCTTCCTTGTGCACTTGCTTTCCAATGTACCGAGCTTTGATTGCTGGATTCAGGATTCTCAAAAAGGAATCAGTTATGCTTCCCACTTTGGAAAAGATATTTGAATGAATTGGTGTATGTGTCAAATTATTGGAAGAACTTACTTGGCTCCTTAAACAAACTTAATACAAAAATAAACCTGGGCACTTAGTGGTACCTCTGGGCATCCCAGATAGGTCCTGTCTCTCTCTGTGTTGTCAGCATGGCAGAGCTGCCCCAGTTCCAAAGCATTTGCCAGTCTGTGGGGCAGGATCTCTCAAATGCATTAATCTGAAAAGAGTGGCTTGCTTATGGGAAGTGGTGGTGATTCTATGGTTATTTTAATTCCCCTGGTTAAAAGTGCTTACTGACTTTTTTTGTCTACTTTAAATAAACAAAATCAGTTTCTAATCAAAGAAGACAAGATTTACACTGCCATAGTAACACTGCCCCTGGGTCAAGCACATAATAGCATTAATCTGCAAACGGAACAATGGTGATGCTTCTGTATTCTGGCTGGAGAGATGGGCAGGGAAGAACCTCCTGAAATTCAGCAAGGGCAAATGCAGGGTCCTGCACCCGGGGAGGAACAACCCCAGGTACCAGCACAGGCTGGGGTGACCTGCTGGGAAGCAGCTCTGGGGAGAAGGACCTGAGGGTGCTGGTGGACAACGAGCTGTCCATGGGCCAGCAGTGCCCTTGTGGCACATTCCCAGTGGGATCCTGGGCTGCATTAGGAAGAGCATTGCCAGCTGGTCAGGGAGGCGATCCTGCCCCTCTACCCAGCCCTGGTGAGGCACATCTGGAGTGCTGTGTCCAGTTTTGGGATCCTCAGGGCAAGAGAGACATGGAGCTCCTGGAGAGGGTCCAGCAGAGGGTGACAAGTGGTGAAGGGACTGGAGCACCTCCCTCGTGAGGAAAGGCTGAGGGAGCTGGGCCTGTTCAGCCTGGAGAAGAGACACCGAGAGGGAACCTCATCAATGTCTGTCAGTGTCTGCAGGGAGGGGTCAGAGGATGGACCAGGCTCTGCTCGGCGGTGCCGGGCAATGGGACAAGAGGCAACGGGCAGGAACTGAGGCACAGGAAGTTCCACCTGAACGTGAGGAAGAGGTTCCTTACCGTGCAGTGCCCGAGCACTGGGACAGATTGCCCAGAGAGGATGTGGAGTCTCCCTCACTGGGGATATCCAAGGACCCTGTGGACACCATCCTGTGCCATGTCCTCTGCGATGACCCTGCTTGAGCAGAAGGTTGAACCAGATGACCCACTGTGGTCCCTTCCAACCTGACCCATCTTGGGATTCTGTGAATTATCTATGGTGTTTTTTCACATAATCACTTTCTTTTTAGTGTAGGGTTTTTTTGTCTTAGCTGCCATGGTGTCCTGTATTGCCATCAGCTGGGTGAATGGTAGGTTGCAGTTAAGTACTGAATAGGTGTTTCCTAAGTCTTGCTCTCCTGTGCTGGGTGAAGCACCAAGGCAGTGCATGGTCCTGGCCACAGCCACTGCCTGAGGAGGCCTGACAGAGCCAGAGCTCTGTGATGATGCTGTTAAAGTGTTTTGCATTCCTTCCTCCTTACATTCCTTTCTACTTACACAGACAATAAGGGGGACGTTGTACTTTCAGAACGTGAGAACAGCAGCAGGTTTGTGTTTTGGTTAACTTCTAGTGTTTTGTGGCTTTTTAAAGCAGGCCAGCCCTTGGATATTTTTAGGGGTGATTCAAGTTGACGGTCATTGATCATTGTCCTTGTATAAGTGCTTCAAGGTATTGCTGCTCTGAGTTACTAATGAATGATTTTCTTTTCATGACCTGGAAATTAATACCTTACTGGTTGCTTGTTAGGAATATTGGTCTTTAAATCGATTTTGAAAAACCTTGTAAAAAACAGGCACTTGACTGTGTGTCTCTCTCAGTGCAGTAATCAGGAATAGAGACACATCTTTGCACCAAATACATATGCACAGAGTAGGAAATTACTTTCTTGGCAAGGCAGTAATCCTACAGTTTAAATTCCAGCAAAACAAAGATCAAGCAAGTTTCAAGTTTGGGGTTATTTTTTGTTCAGCTTCAGTTTCCAGTGTAAGCTGTACTTGAACATTACTTATGGAAGTTTCTTTATTTTTATTTCAGTGACAGCTGATCAGCTGTGGAAAGGAGCTTTGGCAGAGACTGGCGTGGGAGTGAAGAAAGCAAGAGGAAAGAAAAGGAAGAAAAAGCTAAGGAAGAATCTCAATAGAGGCCAGGAGATTGGTGAAGGTAGATGCACAAATAGGAAGCTGAAGACATGTCTTGATGTTTTTGTGTATAGTGTTTCTTAATTCAATAAGTGGACAAATTTCTTTTCCTTTCTGTGATGTCAGAACTGCTTGAGATATTTTTGTCTTCAAACAAAAAATCTTGATATGATTATTTAATGTTGGTTTTGCTTTTTCAGATGTAAATTCTGCATCATACAGTGCATTTGAAATATGTGAGAATTTTCCATCTCGTTGCATTTTTTCTGAGTACAGAGTCGCAATCCTAATTTGGAACAAAGCATAATTTTTCTCTGTTATTTTTAAGGACGTTCTGGTTTCCTCTGGCCTGGTCTTAATGCTCCTGTGTTGCAAACGGGGAAAGTCCAGGAAGTTGCCCAACGAAAAAAAGAAGAACGAGAGAGAATTCAGTCTGAAATTATTCAGCAGAGAGATACATGGGAGAAGAAAAAGAAAATAAAAATTAAGAGAGAGGGAGGATGGAGTGGAAAGTGTTGGGGAGGTATCATTCTGGATCCTCCTGACCCTGGTCCTAATGGAGGTAAGAAAACCAATTATCTTCTTCCTCTACCTTAGCCTTTCTGAGGGGGTGCCTTGCAGAAAGTGAGATCCAGACTTTTTCTGTGACTGAAAATTGATTTTGTACTTCTCTGCTCCATGCCCACACCCAAACAAGATAAATCAAAGAGCAGGTACTGCTAACACCAATTAAATTTATTAAAACATTGCTTAATTTCTTATAGCTGTTAGACTGTTCTGTTATAAACTGTATGATTTTATGTGGTATTACAGAGTACTGTGTTATGCCCTAGACTGTTACAGGAGTCTTGAAGGATGGAAATGTTTTTCTGTGTCCAGCATCAATTGTCTTGAGTATGAAATATAGTCATGACTTTTTTATAGTTTCTTAAAGGATCCTGTGGGATAAATCAATCTTGTTTTAATTCTAGCTCAAATAATTAAATGGGGTTAAAGATTATGTAGTTTGAATGTAGCTTTTAGAAGAAGCTGCAATAAATATCATAGTAACTATAATAACTATAAAAGTTATTTATTTATTTCCTAAGTAGCTCAGTATGAGACTAGAGGTCCTATATGTACAGCAGAGAGGTGACTTTTTTTACAGTACTGTTAGTCAGACTACTAGAAATTGTATAGTAACTTTAACATTTAGAAGCCTAATCTTTTTCAGCTAATTAAACATGAAGACTTGTCAACTCCTGTTAGGTTGAATTTTTCTTGTGAAACTCAGCTTATTGTTATCTTTCAGTACACTTCTATAGTAAGAGGAGCTAAGAAAGGTGGTATTTTCTAGCACTGTTTTCATTTCATTTTATTACCTAAAGAGCAAATATTCCATGGAAGGCAGTGATGTGACAATGGACTTGGCCGTCTGTCACTGAATCTGTCAGTGTGAAAATAGGAGTTTTGAGAGATTAATTGTTCCAAATTCCCCATAAGTCAGTGGTGGAACATGGAGCAAGTCAAGAAAATGCCATGGCTCTAGTTCCATACTGTGAACACAAGACTGTGTTGAGTTTATACCACTAAAAGAAGTGACAGCTGTTGTAAACAATGTTGATGCATTTGTGATCTTTACCTTCTGGTGTTTTCCTTGATCTTGCTTTTGGCTGGTGCTATTGATGTAGATTACTTGCATTAAAGTTGTCTGTGTGGAGGCTGTTCTAGTCAGGTCAAGTTGTGCCAGAAAGAGGAAAGGGCACTGCAATCAAAATAGGAAAATGAAGCTGTCAGCTTGTATTACGAATGTGTTCGAGAAAAAGCAGTTTCTGATTAGCATGTACTGATTTCCTTTTAGCTTGTTAAAAGTGTTGGGGATTTTCAGGGCTCCGTAGTTCTTTCAGCATCTTTTTATTCAGAGGATTAATGATTTCTCAGGGGGATTGAGACATTCACTGTATGCAATGTCAAGGTGATAGAAAGAACAAACCTGAAATTGCCAAACCCAATGAATCCTTTTGGCCCGAGACTGTGGCATAACTGGGTTCCCTGGTGTCACTTACTGTGCTAGCTAGGAATAGAGAAAGAACAGTTATTTTCCACTTAAAAATAAAATTACTTTTCTCCCAAGTTTACAGTGTTTCTTTAGCAACTGAAGAGCTTCAGAGGGAGCAGAGAGTGCCTGCTGGGATTCGTGTCCTTACTGTGAGCTAGAAATCTGCTTTGTGTAGACTGACAGATCTCTAAACTCTGCCAAGATGATCGTATTTATAACCATCTTGGAGGTTATGTGTAAATGATAAAGCAATATTTGGTGAAGGACTGAGGCCCCAGTTCTACACCATTACATGGCTTTAAGCTTTTCTCCAGAATCTCACTGTAACTACACCAAATAATGGTCTTCTGTGGTATACTGAAATGCTCTTTTCCGTGGGGTAAGTTGGAAAAGCAAGAGGTTATAAGGGCTAAATGATGCATGATTATTTGAAGTGGTTATGTATTGTTTTGTTTCATGCTCCCCCTTCCCCTTCTGGAATTTCACAAAAGTGTGGATCAAGAAGTACTTGCAGTTTCATAGAATCAAAGAATAGGTTGAGATGGAATAGACTTTTCACAGGTCATCTAGTCCAAACCCCAAATTTCTTGGATTCCCTGTTGATTGTACAATATTCTGAGGAATATTGGATAATACTTCAGTCATAATGGAAGTGACCCATCTGGTGATTTTAACAGTTTACATACAGCTTTTGCTCTGTATGTATGAAATTGGAGGTTTATTTGCAGTTTTGGAGTGGTATGTAAGGAAGAAGGCAGTTTACACTGCTGGTTCAAATTATTCTTGTCTTACCTTTTCTACTTGTTGCTGAGACTGCTTTATAAATTACAGCTCCATAGAAGTTGTGTCCTTCTTAAGTTGTACCAACTCCAGGGGGATGTGCTGATAGACAAATAACACAGGGAAATGTAACACTCTGTTTTTCTCCCAACAGAAACTTACGAAGATTTTGAAACAAGAGTCATCGAGGTAAGCATTGCAGATCTTTCCAGGGACTTTAAAGAATTATCACTACTTTATATTGACCTTGCAATTATTTAACAAGTCTTTGCTAAGTCAGTATTACAGCAATAGGAGTGAGTCTGGTTTTCTATTTCAGCTGTGTGGCATGTACAAGTGTAACCTATGAGAAAGTGAGTTACTTTGTCTATTTAATCGAGAGAGGAGGGTTATGAGAAATGTTCTCTTAACAGAATAGCCTGATTCACAACAGCTCCTTGTCTGAAAGTTAAAAGAATAATCAGGCAAGTCAGAGGCTGAGCTACCTGACAGCTCTACTCCAGAAAAGCATCTGAGGCTTCTCTCCTGTCCTGATAAATGTGCAAATGGGTTTCTTTGTCCTTGATTATCTTTCTGCATTTTGCTGAGATGACCATCAGTTGGAATTCTCTCCAGTGGCTTGAGTGTTTTCTAGGTTAATCCATATCTTTGCTTGTACCAGTGGGTTTTAGTATCTTCTGAGACATGGAAAACAATGATGCTGTATTGTAATCTCAGTCTGGGTAATTAAAAGTCATGAGTTGGTTTCTATATTTTTTTTTAACTCCTGCAGAGGGGAAAGATATAAATTGTTTTAGATGTCTGCTGTAAAAAGTATAAAAAGCAATGGATATAAATAAAAAGCAAGGTAAATTTAGACGTAAAGAATGCTTTGCAAATGGGAATTTGAATAATGGAATGGATTGGGAGTATATGGAATGTCTGTCATTGAAGCTTTTTAAAAACAAGTTAGATAATCTGTCAGAAGGGATGGTAGAGACAAAATCTGTGACCTATTAACCCATTTTCGTGTCTCAGTGGGTTTTTGGAGTGAAGTGGGCCACACTCTGGGCTTTGACTGATACAGCAAAGACCATTTGGAGCACTTGGCCTTTAGCTGCGTCTGTGTTTGAAGGCCATTTGTAATGATTGAATTGCACGGGAACTGTTCCTAAAAGAAGGGATTTTTGTTGCCGAGCCCTGGAGCTGGCAGTGCCTTCTGTCACCTGAAGGGGCACATTGCAGAGCCGTGAGTGTTGCTCTGCTGCTGTGCCGTGTCACAGCTGACTGTCACTTTGGATGCTTCAGCAGGGGAGCTCGCCCTTCTGTGCTTGCAGAATTATTTACAAACAGCAAAGCTGAGTTGCTCTGCAGTGGTTCCATGTGCTATAGAAATCTGTCTCAATGCTTTATTACATTTGATCAATAAAAAAGCTTTTAGAAGCAGGCTGGGGCTCTGCTGTTACATGAGATTGCCACATGTGAACTGAGAAAGTGGAGAGCTTTTGCAGGAAAATAGCAGCAGCAGCAATAAATTCTGTGTTCGAAGTCAGCAGTGAGCTCAAGATAACTCAGTCTTACAATTTTCTGATAACAAGTACGAGTTTTGAAGTAAATAGATCATTTTAGCATTCCTGGCTTAAATAGGTGAGAGACATGCTGCTATTTCTGTATATGTTTTCCATTATCTTTACCTTCACCACAGTACGGGAGATTGAAATAATGTTTGCTGGGAAACTGTGCTTTCACAGCAAGAAACTCAGAGCCATTTTTAAAGGACTGCCTTATGAACAAAGATACAATAGGCCCTTTCTGTTGTGATTATGCTACTGAAAAGGCTGTGCTCTCTTGCTAAAAAAGGAGAGAAATTGCTTATTAAAGTGTTTTCTTATAATGTAGAAACAGAAAAGCTGTAATTTGATTTCTCCTGACTGTAAAATAGAGTATAGACAAGCTCAGATTTTCATGTAAACTAGAACTAAAGTTGTCATAGAAAACTTAGGTTACCTGTTTCTTATTTTCCCTGCCAGCCTAAGGCACATTTCCTGTTCTGCTCATATCTTACACCTAAGAAAAATCTCTTTAAATAGAACTGGTGGTAATGCTTAACTGGTGTCTAACATAATATAATCACAGGGGTAATTAACATTTACAGGTATAGCTGACATGTGCCGTTATTACTTTCACTGGAAGGGTTCATTTCATGTGTCATCCACCCTGAGATGAATTTTTCTTTTATGTTTCTCCAAAATGAACATGGTAACAGCAGAAAAAAGTAGCCTACATGACATCCTGTGATGTGATAGTAATTGCCTTGTAGTGCAATTAAAATTAGAAAGTGAGCCCTAGTGCTCAGTAAGGCCTGAAGGCACAGAACAGGAGGTCAGTGGCCCTTTGAGTCTCTCATTAAGGGTGGCTTTCTAAGGGAGAAGATAAAGTTATAAACAATGCCCTTTGCAAAAGACAGATCTCCAAGGGGTTTCAGTCTGACACTGAAATTGCCTGCTACCAGTTGTGAAAACTGTGCTTGGTTATCACTTACTGGTTTGTTCATGCTTTTTTGTTTCCATTGCCTGTTTCTGATGAAGGCAACTTGAAGAATTTTGTGCAAGCACGACTGCATTTTAGCAGGGTCAGTGCAACCTTTCCAGTGTCAGAATAGCTCTCTTTTTGAGCCAGGTAGTGAAAGTGTGGTACTACCATTTTTAAACAAACAAAGAAACAAACTCAGTGATTTGTGTCTGAGTGTCAAACTACAGAATGCAAAGTAGCATTAGGTGTGCTTGTGTCAGTCCATTTGGATCACTCAGATTTGCAGAGCAACATAACCTGTAAATTAAAGTTCATTTTATGAGCTTGCTAAGCAGGAAGACAAGCACTCAATCCTTTTTGTACTGACTAATCTAGCACAGGAATTCACTAGTTCATCATTTAATTCATGAGATTTCTAACTCGAAAGTTCTCTAGTTTGTAACGTGTAACTCTCACACCTGTGAAGAAAACAGTTGCCAAACCAACAGAGTTGTTGGTTCCTTCCAACAGCTTCCTCCTCTGTTGTGATGCAGGTGTGGCACTGGGAACCACCTCTGGCATTTCTGTCATCCAGCTTGGAAATGCGGTCTGTGCCATGGCCATGAGTTCGGGGACTCTGAAGAACTGCCAGAAACACAAGATAAAAGGATGGTGGCTGCAGGGGACAGAAAGCTCTGGGTGGCAGTGACTGCATAGTGGCTTTTCTTCCTTCCTGGACATCTTGTTTGCCTTGCTGCTCTCACTTTGACATGAGGGAGCTGCTCCCAGCCTACATCAAGCCTCTTCTTCTTGGCTCTTCTTGGTAGACTTACTACTTGTGACAAAAAGAATATTCTTTAATGCACAGCCTGAAACTTTCTTTCTGTACATCTCTGGAAATCGTTTTCTAGCTATTGTTTTTGCTAAGGGTGCAGTAAAAAAGGATTGTGGAAAAGAAATGCTGCATGAAATTACAGTGTCTGAGATCCATTGTCTGACAGCCTTGACTGGGAAATTATGTGTTATAAAGGATACTCTCTGAGTAATTTATTTCTAATGAGATGTTGTCTCAAAAGTACTTTAAGGGTATTGGTAGGCTCCAGATTTTGCTTTTAGAACTACAGGGAAGTTTCTATTCCCTGGATGATACTGACAGTGTCTTTAGACTGACAGTGAAAATTTCAGACAGTTTTTAAGATAGCACCAGAAGCCACCTGTCACAGGAGAAAATGAGAAATCAGAGCTGTGCACTGTTTCTTATACTCTTGGAGTTCTCAAAGATTTTGGCCTGCTCTAAAAGTAGAGTTTAGGAATGCTACCTTCAACTGGTTCTGTTTAATAAATAGTTAATGATTTTTACCTCTTACCTGTCAGCCTGTATGGAAGAAATAACTGGCATTTGGAACGCTCAGAAGCTTTTGAGTGACTTTTAATTGGGCATAATTATCCATCATCCTTTGAAAAGGAAACAAAGCCATTTCAGATACAGAGTGACTTTGGGGATGCATTATTTGGGGGTCAATCCAAAGGATCTATACTCAGGTGGGAGCTGTAGTATGAGAGAGGAGAGAGAGGAACAGGACGAGGTTATTGGTGCTGTTTGTGTTCGTGTGAGTGCTGTTCATTTCTGTTTGTGTTGACTTGCAGGGCTCTGTGTGGGATTGCATTCTCATCCTTCTGTGAGGGTACATGGATGGGGAGAGCATCTCCTCCTTTGAGGGTGCGAGGTTAAGGACCATTTCAGACCATAAACATTGCAGCTGAGAGATGTTCTGCCATTGTGGTACAAATCTGCTCTGCCCTTGGTGCACAGAAGGCTGATAGGGACATGATATAGGTAACATGGGTTTGGGTTTTGTTTACAAGTTTATTACTCAATTCTTATAGGTAACTGGATTCCTAAACCTTTTATCTGTGCCCCTCAGCCTCTCTAGGCTCATTTGCATGGAAGTGCTTTTCTTTCAGCACTGCACCCTGCTCTCCTTTTATCTTGTCTCCCCTTGTACCTTGGAGAAGTACTGGAACCAGAGGTCCTTATACCTTGAGGGGCTCAGCCTGTGCAGACACTGCACTCTTCTCTGCATAACAGCAGCAAAGAGTAGCAGTGTCAAGAGTGTGGCCTAGAGGTGGCAGGTTCCCAGAAATCATGACTAGAATAGGATTTGTAGAAAGGTGTGATTCCCAAGGGCAGTCAAGTTGGCCAGTCATTCATTCTGCTGTTACAAAAACAACGCCTCCAAGGAAGTGTTGGATTTTGACCCTTTTTCTAATCAAGTAGCTTACTTCCACACTGTCATTTGTCCTCTTAATAAATGTTTGAGGTGGTTTCATTTTGGTTTTGAGGTACTCAAAACTCTTCCCTCAGTTCTAGAAAGAAAGCTGCATTTGCAGCATCACCACTGGATGGTGGATACAAGGAGACAGTTAATTTGAGGTACATTGTGATTTAGGGTGAGCCTGTATTGCATCTGCTTTCAAAATTTAAAAATTGGCTTTTAATCTGACTTGAGTGGCAATCTGATACACAGGGGCAGTTGTGTCTTGGTTTCAGTCACTTTTCAGAGGCTGGGCTGTCTTAAGAGTGGCACATTGTTC
Source organism: Aleadryas rufinucha (assembly GCA_013397815.1). Lineage (NCBI taxonomy): Eukaryota > Metazoa > Chordata > Aves > Passeriformes > Aleadryas > Aleadryas rufinucha. The sequence goes on along the minus strand of VZTH01019314.1, from coordinate 292,082 downwards.
ATTTTGCATTAATTAATTGCAGTGCAGTTGGATGAGGGACTTGAGCATCCTGCTCTGTTTCCCAGGGTGGAAGGGAAGCATTGCTGAGCACTTTTGCTATAAGGAGGCGTGGGGCTGTGTTGTGGAGGATCTAAGGATGGTGTTCCAGCAGCTGTGACTGCCTGTGTAATTAAGAAGCTTCAAAGGCCCTCACAGCATTTCAGGAGGTGCAATAGCCCTGGCTGTGATGGGGGCTGAACACATTTTCCTACAGAGCTGCTCAGAAAGAGCCAACCAGTGCAATTTGAGGAAGGCTTCTGGAGAAGCTCCTTGCATGTGTCTTTATTGCCACATTCTGGAAAGGGAGAGGAATAAACCATGAGTAGGTTTCTACAAACACCACATCCTTTATTTTTGACGTGCTGACTCTATTTTTGTACAGTTACCTACTGAGATTGGCAACAGAAGATAAAAGTGTGTGCAAAGCAAAAATAGTATTCTCTTGATGCTCCTGGAGAGATGACTCTGCTTCACTCTCTTTTCTTCCGTTATCATTTTGCATTTTCTGTAAATAGCCCGTTTCCACAGGCACTTTCATCTTATGGGGCGTGGTTTTTTAGCTTCTTGTAAGCAGTGAGTTTGAAGAAAGAAAAATAGCTTGGAATAAGCAATTGGCAAGGCTGATATTTCTTCAAAGTGCTCTCTAGAATGTGTGTGCACCTTGAATTAAACATTATCTTTATTTTAATGAAAGCAAGGTGAAATTTTTCAAACCCTAACCATAATCTGTACCTAGTGAAGGCACTGGAATTGTGGGGGGGGGTTGTTGGTTTTGGGGTTTGTATTTTTTTGTTGGTTGTTTTTATTTCTTATGGTGAATTTTAGTAAGAATGTTTAAACCATGATCAAGTATTTTCTAATAATCTACTTTCAGATGTATGACACTACAACCAGAGTAGCTTGCTGAAAAATTACATGTAGGGAAAAAGGACTTTTATATATGCTATATATTATCTTTTTATACTTTATATATAATTAATGTATTACCTACAGCATATAAACTATATGTCTATGTTTAAATAAACATATAGTTCAATATATAAACAAAACCAAGGGAACTAGAACAGATGGACAAAGGATCTCAGATTGTTGTCCCAAAATTGGGTTCTCTCACCCAGTGTGCAAGAAGCCAATCCACACGCAGTCGAGCTATTTGATTTATTTATAGTTCTGCTCCAAAAGGGGTTCTGTGGGTAAAGCTAGCACACTGAAAACCAAAAATACAAGCATAGTTATAGTCTGATTATTTACAGTTCTACATAATGAATCTACATCACTGCTTGGCTAAGCTGCTCCTTGCTTAGCTGTCTCTCACCTGGATTTAAGGGTACAGCACATTCTAAATTCATGTTCAGTGCTGGGGTCTCCACTCAGAGTCAGGTAACGTCAGCTTCAGAGGTGTGATTGTCACATCAAAATGAGCCAAGTTCACCAAAAGACACAACCTGAAGTATCTCTAAACCCCAGCAGTCCAAAGCTGGTTTGGGCTGACATGTAACCAGTCTCTTCCCTTTATCTCATCATTTTAGTGACCTTTTACCACATTCTGCATTCTTCAGGTCAAGTTGTTCTCCGTTTTCCCAGAACATGCTTTCCCTCCCACCTGTACATCTGTCTCTTGTCCACATCAGGGTATATTAGACCATATTAGGTGGGGACTGTAAAGCAGTGACTTGCTTATAAAACCATAGAATATTCTGATTTGGAAGGGACACATCAGGATCATGGAGTCCAACTCCTGGTCCTGCACAGGACACTCCAAGGGTCACACGTTGTGCCTGAGAGCGTTGTCCAAACACTGCTATGACCACTGCCCTGGGGAGCCTGTTCAGTGCCTAGCCACCCTCTGGATGAAAAACTCTTTCCTAATATCCAACCTAAACTCCCCTGACTCAGCTTCAGGCCATTTTCTTCTTCTTCCCCTCTCTTAAATGAGGTCCTCTTTTCAGCAGCTGTTATCCCTGTAAGAAGACTGCCTTCTGCAGTGTGCAAGTAGATTTCAATCCTACATTTTAATTAATGTAAAGCAACAACAGACCTTGAGCAGTTCCTGAGAGTGCTTCTAAAATATGTTAAAATATGAGGAGGGCACTTCAATATTAGTATCACTTTCCATTTTTTTCCCATACTTTTCCATCATGCTTGAAATCACGCATAAAGCTGGCAGCATTAGAGCAATATTTGTTGTGCAGCTGAACACAACAGAGGGGTGACTTTCATGGAAGTGCTCTGAGGTAACTTTTTCTCTTGAGTGTGGATTTTTAACAACCTTTATGTATTTAATGCCTTGAAACCAGTGTCCCACTGCAGATGATACCCATTGACAAAGACAGTACAGATATATAATAGATATTGTAAGTCTATACTACAGACCTCTAATACCTTTCTTTTTGCAAACGTGACTCTCTTAAAAAACCAAAAAAAACGAAAAAAAAAAATCCCAAACAAAAAAACCCCAAACAAACCAAAACAACCCAAAACCATTTGGACTGTGCAATAACAAAAAGCTTTGTGTTGTTTTTTTCTTCAGGTGAGAAATGTGTTTTGTATGAAGGCAAAGGAAGGCAGAAGAAAATCAATACGTGCCTTAGTGGCTGTTGGGAATGGTAAAGGGGCTGCAGGTATGTGCATTTAGTGTATGTACAAGGTAACATCTGATTGATGATGGGATATTTTGTGGGAGCTTTAGTAAGACAGCTGTATTCATGGTCAACCAGAGTTTTGCAGAGCTTTGCTTATGTGGAAGATTCAAAGCCTCGTGTGTTCCTCCAGCTGAATTTTGATTGCACTTTGGAGTGGAGGAAAATTTATAGCAAGAGGAAGGTGTGGTTCTCTTGCAAAAAGATGTGTTACTGTGAAAAAACCTCTCCCTGCCTCTTCTCTGGAAAGCTTCTTCATGGAACATGTTATCACTGTAATCCATGTGTCCTAAATGATTGAACTGAAGTTGTCTCAGGCTTTTTTTTTTCATTCCCTTCTTTATTTTTAAACAGAGTGGACTATTTTTTTTGTCTGAAGCAGTCACCACTATTCAGTTGTTTGAAACAAAGTTTGGTCAAACACACAAAAACAACTTAAGCCTTTTTTTTTTCCCTTTGACAACAAGCAGTTGGCATCCAGATGTTAGGTGTTCATAACTCCTGAACTGTTTGTCTCTGTGATTTTCTCTGAACCACATTCTGGGTATGATCTGTGCAGCGAAGTGGAAATTTAAATGCTAAACATGGCTGTGAAGTTCTCTGGTTTTTTCCCCTTTTCTTTCTGAAGATCATCTGCATCATCTGTTTCTCAGCAATAAAATGCCTCTCTCTGTCTTGCAGGTTTTGCAATAGGGAAGGCAGGTGACAGGATGAATGCTTTAAGGAAAGTATGTGGATTGAATATTTTTTTGCTTGATGACAATTAGAAATAATTCATACCTACACTTAGGGGTTTTTTTCTAATAATCAGCATAATTTGTAGTCTTTGCAAAGAAGTAAGTCCATGTGTTTGATTTGTCTGTCTTGATACAGATAATTATAGAATGATTTAGGTTAGAAAAGCCCTTTAGGATCATCCAGTCCAGCTTTTGATCCAATACTGCCAAGCACCAGCAGCCCATGTCCCTCAGTGCCGTGCCTGCACGTCTTTCAAACACCTCCAGGCATGGTGACTGAGCCACTTCACTGGCAGCCTGTTCCAGTGCTTGATAACCCTTTCAGGGGAGAAATTTTTCCCATCTAAACCTCCACTGGGCACGACTTGAGGCAATTTCCTCTCATCCTACCACTTGCTGCTTGGGAAAAGAGACCAACCCCCACCTCACTTCAGTCTCCTTTCAGGTATCTGTAGACAGCAGTAAGGTCTCCCCTGAGCTTTCTCTTCTCCAGGCTAAACATTTTCATTTCCATAGAGTTTAGACGTGGTAAATCTGTTTTCCTGAGTTGTTTTTATCTTTCTTTTTTTATATCTAATTAACTGAATGATGATAAATTGCAGATGCTTAACAGAAAAATTCAAGGAGAAAAATGTTTTCTGCTTTTATTCCCTAGGCAAAGAATAAAGCAATAAGCTCCTTACACTTCATAGAGCTGTACCAGAACCACACAAGTAAGTATTACTCTTTCAGTGGAAGCACTGAATATATCAGCAAGAACTGGTTTCAACTACTTGCAAAGCATAAAAAAAAGTTAAATATAATTTTTCTGATCTGATGCATGGTATTATAATTCTTGCCAGCCTGGTCTAGTTGAAGCTGTCCTTGCTCATTGTGGAGGATTGGGCCAGCTGTCCTTTAAAAGGTCCCTTCCAACTCAAACAATTCCATGGTTCTGTGCTTAAAATTTGGATACTTCATAGTATTTCAGGCTCTTAATAGCAAGATTAGATCTTTTCTGGCACAGCTTGAGTTTAGGGACTCAAATACTGTCAAGGCAGTTTTCTTTACAGTGAACTCCTGTGCTTTTCCTCTTTCTGTGTCAGAGAGGATTCCCTGTTGACTCAGTCCATGTATGCTGACCCAGCAGCCAGGGAGAGCCTGGGCTGGAGGGTCAGTCTGGTGTTTCCTGGTAGTTTTTCATTAGTACTCTGTATGGAAAATCCAAGAATGCTGATGCCTATGGGGAAATCTTAGGTTACAAGCTAAATTATTAAAAATTGTGAGTTAAATTGTATCATGGGAGCTCAGTTCAAAACTAAATGAGGCTCACTGGAGGCACACCTGCCTATTTTTCAATAGTAACATGGTATTAACAGATATTTCAACATTCAGAATCTATTCCAAAAATTTGTCTAGATTAACCCTTCTCTTTAAAGAAGTCAGGGGGGAGTAAAATCAGCTTCAGAGTTCGGAAAAAAGGGTGCTAGCTAAAGCTTTTCTAGAAGAAGGAATTTACCTTTAATGCCTTACCTGTAATGCCTTTTTTTCCCCCCCTCCAGTTTACCATGACATTTCTGTGAAATTTAAAAGGACAAAAATCCGCATGAAGAAGCAAAACAAAGGTAATTAAAGGTGCCTGGAAATGTTGAAGTTTTATTAATTAGTGACTTGTATTTATTTGATGAAGTTAAACTTAATGTAGTGTCTAGTCTACCATGTTTTAAATGTTGAAAATGATCAGTCATTTTTCTTTAGAAATACCTGCTGTTGCTGACATGGCTTTGCTCTTGCAAATTGGGATTTGTCCCTTTTACACTGGTGGGAGCTCTTTCACTCTTCCTAAGCGTAGTTCCTTCAGTTCTGAAATACCTAGATGTGGACCTTGGTCCTGCTCCAGCCACTGCTGGGTTTGTATACAGCTGTAAATTCTCAAACCCCTCCCAGTCCAGGTCTCCCTTTCTTTACAGCCTTGGTGGTTGTGAAGTCAGTTTCATCTTCCTGGAAGTGGCACCTGTAGTTTCCTGATAGCTCATCAGTCAGTGGGGGTGTTTTTTCTTTTCTCTGTAGGATTTTTTTCAGATCTGTGTCTGTATATTTTGTTTCTGGTTTCCCCTTTCTCCCTCAGTTTCCTAATTGGCAAGGTCTCCAATCAGATAACCTCACTAGAATAAACATTCTGGCCCTTTTCTGCTGCTTTCCAGCCATTTGGCCCCCAGGATGTGGTTTTTTTTTTTTTGTCTCCCTTACTCGGCAGCAGCAAGATTGTCCCGCAGTTTTTAAAGATGACTAGAACTAAGACGTGTGAAACAAACCTCTCTGGAGCAAAATGAGACTCCTCAAAAAAAATAACTCCTCCATTAAAAGCTGGCAAGTCTAAGAAACCGTTTGCAATTAATGCCACTGTACTACAGTTATGCATTGGAGCTGATGTGATCTCCATCTCTGTGATGGAGGTGGATGCAGATGACACACAAACCTCTGTTGTGTTTGTGGATTTTAAAATGTTTGTCTCTCCTTCACTGTGTGCCACTAAAATTATGACAAAGTGTAATTCATTCCAGTTGCTGGGCCAGGAAAAGGGAAGTGATGCCTCTGCACAGCCCCTGTGGAGCCATTTTTAACATCTAGTGTGTTCTAACATGCTGGGTAACAAAAATAACAAAGAAGAGATCTCAGTGCTCTCTTCTGAGTAAATTCTCTGCTTACAAATAATCACACAATGCTAATTCATGGGTTTTTTTTCCCTCAGGGTATGGTCTCCATTGCCACCGAGCCATTATCACCATCTGCAGGCTAATTGGCATTAAGGACATGTATGCCAAGGTCACTGGATCCAAAAACTTGATTAACATCACCAGAGCTCTCTTTAGAGGCTTGAGCCGACAGGTGGGTGCACTTCCAGTGTCCATGAGGTCAGGGGACGGAAGGAGATTGGTGTTATAATAGTTTGTGGGCAAAGAGTTTCTATTTCAGGCTCAAAATGAAGGAATCTTACAAAGAGCAAACACAATCAGCAAGGGGATAATTGCTCAGCAGTTTTATGGAGTTGTCCAGGAACAGCTGTGTGTAACTCTGCCTGTTCCACAGCCAGGTGTCTGCAGGGGACATCTGAATTCCTGGGCTTTCATTTGGTGTGGTTTTGGTGATCATTGAAAAATCCTGGGCAGAAGGAATTGTGGGCCAGCTTCGGTTGCTGCTGCTTGTTTGTGTTCTGAGTTCTCATTGCCCAAGGACTGAAGCCCCAGCTGCTTCTGTTGCTGCTGTAATCGAGATCTCTGAGGTCAGTCAGGGAGGTGGTGTTGTTTCCTCCACCTCTGAGTGCTCACAGTGGAGATGTCTCTGTCTGAGCCAGCTGCCTGGAGTTGATAGAAAAGCTCCAACATGCAGCATTTCATCCTACTTCCTTTGAACACCAGCCTCAGGATGAGGCAGCCCTTTGGAAATTTGTGGTTATCTCATTTGTTTGCAGTTTTGGTGGCTGCCAAGGTTTAGCTGCTTCCGTTCCCAACACAGCCCTGCAGAGCTGTCAAATCTGTCACCCTGTCCTGGCCAACGTTATCAGTTCAGCCTCAGGAGGTGAGGGAGTTGTGATCCTCTTTGCCCGACAAGAGTCACAGATCTCACAGCTTAGCAATACGTGAGGGCAGTCAGACTTGAGGAAGTCTGGCATTGTGTTTTCAGTGCATTGTCTCTGAGCATCTTCCACAGAAAGAACAGAAGAAGGGCCTGCTGTATAAATCATAGCTTTGAGAGTTATGCACTTGATATTTTTTCTTGACTGCCCTGAATGGGAAAAATTTCCTGTCACTTGTAAACATTTATTCTGTAAAACCCGAGTGTTACCAAAACACCGTGTAGGCCAGGAAGCGGTGTAGTTGAAAATAATGTTACATCCATATCTTTATGTTAGCTGATACCACCTGGCAGGGCAGTAACAGGCTCTTTTCTGTTGTCAAAGCAAAATTTATATCCACATAAAGACATAAAAATGTTCCTGCACAGTACTGACATGCCAACAGGCATGTTTATGAGCAGGGTATTTCTTTCCAGAAGCAAGTTCCTCTGGAATGACATTACAGTGCTGATCAGTGTATCTGAGATCTGGCTATCTGAATTTGTGCCCAGGAAGATGAGCCCAACAAATCATTTCATTGACACAGTGCTTAAACTGTTTATTGGGAAATTTGGGGGTTTTTTAGCCCCTACCCCATACACCATGTGGATTTTGGCCTGAAGTAAAGCCACACTGTGCATCATTGTTTTGATTGTCTTTTCCCTGCCCTGCTCCCAGGAGACTCACCAGCAGCTGGCAAACCAGAAGAGCCTCTACGTGGTGGAGTTCCGGGAGGAGCAGGGTCCTCTGCCCATCGTGGTGGCCCTGCCTGAGGGGACTGTCCGGGAGGATCCTGAGCCTGAGGATGAGGTTCCAAACACAAAGCTGGAGTGGAGGGAGGTGAAAGAAGCCCAGGGAATGCTGAAATCTCCCTGGGCGCATGTCAGACGGGCAGCGTGCTGACAGCTTCGGTCCCTCTGTGTCTCCAGCTCAGAGGTACAGCTGGCAAAGCCCGTCTCAGACAGGATGTCTAGGCTTGGTTTTCAGGGGAGAGCAGCAGGAGCTCTCCCGTGCCATCCATGTCACTGCTGCCATCCAGGAACACTGTTTGCTTTCCCACAGTTGTCCTGACCACTGTATGAGTGGGAATGTTCAGATGGAAACAGTCACTGAACGTGTCTTTGGCTTCAAGCATGCATTTGCTCCGTTCCAGAAGATGGCTTTTAATCAAGAGCTCCCATGTTTCTTTCACAAGCTCTGGGGAAACTGTTGAAAATACAAGATTGTGAAAGCAATAAAGAATCATCAGAGTGGGTTTAGCTTGGGTTTGTGTGGGTCCATTTTTTTTTTTGCAAAATGCTGGTGTCTGGGAGATCCTGAAGCAAGCAGCAGTAGTGGGAGTTCATGTGCACTCCCAAGGCTCAAGGGTCAAATTCTGTGCCTCCCAATCTGTGAGTGCCTGTCATGGCACTTCCCCAAATGCCAAAAGAGGCTTGGGCCGCCTCTTCATGGGAGAAAATACCTTAGAAATCCTTCAAGACCAAGCTGGGAATTTACATTTGGAGTTCTGATGTTAAAGACATTTAGGAGCAATGTTTTACATTGATTTCAACACAGGTTTCTAAAGACAGCAGCTGTGTACAGACAGGCAGGGTGAATTTAATAGAGTTTTATCTCACTCTTGCAATGAAAATCCTAATTCCAAGGCCATGCCTGCTGAACAGTGGGATGAAGGCTTTTTTCCTGCTTGCCAGCTCAGTCTAAATACACCTTCAATAGGATTGCCAAGTGTTCAGGTTGCAAACTTTCCTGTCAGCAGCACATCAAGCTGCTGTTGGGCAATGTGTGCTCACATTCAGCTTGCATCTCTGCTGTTGAGCTTAGGTCCCTACATAAAATTAATCTTTTGTGGCTTTACTGTTCCCACAAGTTTGTTCCTATTAACATAAGTGCTTGTGTAGATGTTTTACCCAGCACACAAACTGCTCATCGCTCACAGAGAGAGCTGACTGTAAAATGAGAAACTCCTGCATTTTCCATGGAGCTGGCTGTAGTTTTCTATTAAAAATCAAATTTTTCTCCTGCAATTCAGAAGATGGAAGTTCTCCTAACTCACTGCATTGCTGGAGGCAAGGTATCCAATATGCAAATATTTGGAGAACAGTTAACATGGTGGTTAAACCACTTAGTCAAGCAAGAGCAACCGAGATTACAATCTGGGCATAGTTAATGAATATGTCTGCAAACTTGTGTTTAATAGGCGCTGAGGCTTTGCCTGCCTTCAAGTGTACAGATTGGTTGAACTAGCATGTAATTGCTTGCTCTCTAGAGTAGATGCCTGCAGACCTTGTCCTGTGGAAGGAAGCTGGAGAAAAACAGAAATGGGAACTCCAGTCACACAACCAGATGAAATCTGGTGGGGGCTGCAGGGGCACAAGAGGCCCAGTGTTTCAGCAGTGTGAATGGCACTTGTAAATGCTCTGAAAAAAATCCTGATTTGTGGCTTTTTAAATGGGCTGCTCCATCCAGTTACATCTGCAGGGGAATCCCAGGGATGGGGAGGTACCAGTCCAGGGGGATTTGGGAGTTCTTGAGCTAATGTGGGGCCTGGGGTGGAGCAGCCCCATATCTTGGGCCAGGCTGCGAGCAGCTCTGCAGGCAGGGACTGTAGTGCCTGTGGTCAACAAACTGCAAGGGCCAGCCTTCCCACATCCTGGGGAGCCATTCCACTGACCCCATGGAAGTATCCTCAAGGGAAAAGGCTTGCTAGCCTGCAGTGTCCATCATGCCCAATGTTTCCAGCAAAATGACAGCAAATTCTCAGGCCAGTGCTGCCCTCAGGGCTCTCTGTGGGGAAGAGACATGCTACACACGTGGGCTGTAGGTCCTGGGAGATGCTCTGAGCTCTGGGCAGCATCTTTCCCTCCAGGAAGTGTTGGGGTGTGTCATTTCCCAGACAGCTCCCTTGGGCTGCCCAGCTTCCAGGGCATGTCAGTCTCCAGGACTGTGTTGAGATGACAGGAAGGCTGGGCATGATGGACCTCTCTTCTGTGTCCTTTTCTCTTCTTTCCACCATGTAGGGAAGGTGCACCTTGCTGCAATGCAGCAGCCACCCCTCACTGTGTCACTGTCCCGTGCTGGGGCACTGCAGCCCTGTGCCAAGCAGAGACACCCCTCACCCTGCGAGCTGCTTGGCTGCATGGGGTTGAACCTGGGGTCACACCAGGAGGGTATCAAAGTTCCAGCACTTTCTATCTGTTCACTCCTGACGCTCTGGTGGAGGGGTCCCTCCCATCTGCCCAGCCCTCCCCAGGCAAAGGCTCAGCCCAGGTGACACTGGAGCCACAGAGCCTCCCTCAGTGCCCCTCCCAGGCAGCCCTGAGCTGATGGACACTGCCGTGCCAGCAGCACCCGGCTGTTTTTCCCCAGTGCTGGCTTCCAGCAAGGCTGGGCTGATGCTGTGGGGGAGGCACTCAGCAAACAGGATGGGGACAGAAGGACATGGAGAGGGACTGGTGCAGACTGGTGCAAACTTGTGTGTGGCGGGCAAAGCAAGGCAGAAGGAATGAGATTGGAGCTGTGCCAAACATGGGCTGTAAATGTGGTGGCCACAAGGCACAGGGCCGGGGATGTGAGGGGCCAGGCAGCAAGTGCTGGGTGGCACACCTGGGTGCAGGAGGAACAGAGACAGCTCATCCCAGGGCCCAGGGTAGGACTGCAGATCCCTACCTTTGTAAACACATCCAAGCAGAAAGGCATCTTTGTGTTCCGCTGTCACATTCAGGGGCGTTCATAGAACCTGGGCACCAACACCCCCCCACACACCCCATGATGATGGGATGATGAAACCAGTTTCAACAGGTGGATGCTGAACTTCAGAGCCCTGTGCCATTGTTCAAAGTGGCTTTGAGTTCCCTCCCTGCTCTGAAAAGGGGTTTCTCTTTCCACCTCTGTTGCAACCAGTTTGCTGTTGACCCAGTAACAAGCAAAACAAGTCAGGCTGGTTTTCTGTGAGGAAAAAAACCCCATAAATATTTTCTTTAGTTTGCAATTAAAAAGCTTCAAACCAAACCCATGGTCACAGGTCAAAAGTTCCCCTGGATATGAAGCAACAGAGGGGCCTCCAAGTCAACTTTTATTTACCTCTTGTTTTCTAGTCCTTGTTGTTATCCAGGAACTTCAGACTTAAAATGGAAGCGTTTTTTGCCCCACAAGCTGGAAGGGATAATTTTGTACCACTGTTTATTAGGCACCTCTAGCCTGTGAAAACATCCCTTCCTGGGTCTAAACCACATTTAAATTAATTCCTTGTCATGGTTTAACCCCAGCTGGCAACTCATCTCCACACAGGCACTCAGTCTCCATGGTGGCACTGCCCTGTCAGGGTGTGGTGCTCTTGGGGCTATGGCTGGGTGCAGCAAAAGGAAAAAGAGCAGCAAGGACTCACCTGTTCTCAAAATCACAGCGAACCCATCTTTATTAGTGACACCGTGCAAGTGTGTGAGAGAGCAGCCATTCACCAAAAGCAGGAGTTGATTGCCTCTGCTAATTGAGGATTTGATTCTGATCGCCCACAGAATTCTCCTGCAGCCTCCACCCCTTCCAGGCTGTGTTTTGTGGGGGGATCAATGGCAGTGGTAATTCCTGGCGTTAGGGTTGTGCCTCAGAATTCAGCAGTACCCTTCAGGAGCTGCAATGGTTCACATTGCTCCTGAGCTGAGTTAAATATTGTCCCCATTGCCCATTGCAAGTCAGACAAGAAACTGCATGGGAATATTAATTTGTACAGTGGGTTTAGGGAGGGAAACAGCCTGAAATGGGCACGCAGCAATTAAAATGGCAGTTTCACACTTGTGCTCCTTAGTGCCAGTTGTTCACGTTTCCCCTGATACCAATAACAACCTTGGACGCATAAAGGTACAGTCCAGGGAGATTTTAGCCCTTTGAATCCAACTATACCATGTTTTTAAAAGCTGGATGTTGGGATTTTTTTTATTTGGGGCCCAGTTACCAGCATCAAACTGTACCCAGCCTGTAAGAGACTGAAGGGAAACATTGTGCCAGGATATTCCTTTCTCTGGCAGGCTCCTCGTCTTCATCACCAAGATCCCACATAAAAAGCTGCTTGTTTATAGGATATACATTAAAAAACAAAACCCAAACCCAGCCTGGAGATGGCAGTTGTTGTTCCCAGGGTTGTTCAGGCTCTCAGGATGATTTCCATCGCAGGAGCGAGAACACGCTGTGGATCACGTAAAGCAGAGTGGCCACGAATGCAAATACCTGGGATGGAAAAACACGCCAGTCAGTCAGTTTTCTGCCATTCCAGCACTGAGCACACCCCTCGTGACGTGCCCTGTTTCTCACATGTCTGGGGACATCCATGCATGGGGGGCACTGTGACTGGTTTCTCTCCCCCCTCCCCAAACTGTTGATGCAAATAAGGATTTGCACTTGAGGCCATTCCAGAGCCACCTCCTGGTGTTCCTTTGCCCTCCTGCCAGGCACTCACCACGGCAGCAATGTTCTCCCTGTACTCCTCTGTTGGCTCGGCATAGAGGCCAAGACGGTAGGTCATGAAGGCTTCCAGCACCGCAGCGCTGAGGTAGAACAGCGATGCTGTCTCCTGGCAGATGACATCCTAAGGAACAAGGATCACACAGTCACCTCCGGGGGGTCACGCCGCCCATACAGCCATGCCCAGCCTGCAGTTTGGAGTGCAGGAGCAGCACCCTGCTCTGCGGGGCACAGCCAGGCAGGGGAGGCCCTGGGGTTCGTCACAGGCACGTACCAAAGTGACCCAGCAGCTGCTGCCGCCGCCGTGAGCCCCACAGAAGTAGAGGCACAGGAGGGAGATGGACATGACGAAGCAGAACACAGAGACAAACATCACCCAGCCCTGCAGCATGGGCTCTGAGACCTTCGAGGATGCCACCAGGATCCACACAAGGCCCCCAAAAATCTGCAAGTCAAAGTGGGGAACAGGGTGAGTGTGGGATAAAATGACTTATCCAGAGCAGAGCCAAAAGCCATGCACACGTCTGGCACCGGCATTGCACATGGCAACGGCCGATGAGTTCTTCCCAGCCTCCACTTGAAATTGGGCATTTAGCTGGGACCATCTGCTGCTGATCCTGACCCAAAAAAATCCTCACTGTAGCCCTGCTTCCTGGTGCCACTGCCACTCACACCCTCCCGACATCAGTGTGCTCAGGAGGCTGGTTCAGACCCTTCTCAGGGCTGGTTTTCATGAACAGGGAGGCTGATTGAGGACAGGTGTGTTTGCTTCACACCCAGCGTGTCAGATCCCTGCCAGGAGCAGTGTCAAACCCAGCTCACCTGCACAAACAGCACAGACACCTGCCCTCACAAAGGCCACATGCAAACATCACCCTGAAAGGAGAGACCAGGCTCAGGAGAGGTTTGACTCTCTGGGTAGGGGAAATAAGCCTGAGGCTCCCAGCTCCTTGGGAAGGGGAGCTTGTGTTGCTGCTCCAGCTCTTTGGGTCATCCTTCATTGGTTACACGAGAGCTATGCCTGGTCCCAGCTGCTGGTGTGGGAGCAGTGGGACCTTCTCAGCCAGCCTTGGGAGTTTGCCATGGGTTTTCTGGTGGGACACAGGGACAGCTCCATCCCTTCACCAGCAGACCCCTGCACAAGAGGATGGGAGCGTGATGTTCAGTGCTGTGGAATGTCTGGAGTGAGGGTGGTGCCTTTGCACTGAAATGCGCTCAGTAGCTTTTCTGTGCCACAAATCAGCCCAGTTGTTTCTTGGACCTGTGCAAAGTTTATTCCGTGCAGCATCCTGTGGTGAGGAGCTCCTCAGCTGAACCCACACTGTGTGGACCAGTGCTGCTGTGGGGACCTATCCCTCACCACCAGCCAGTCTGGGATTCAGGCAAATGTCCAGAGGTAGGAGAGCCTTGCTGACTCTAAGGTCATTCTGATGGCCAGGGTATCCCAGTCAGCATCCAAGTGCCAGCTCATACTCATGGTGGCATTTCCACTTCCTTCCAGGCATTTTGCAAGTGGAAAAAAAGTTTCTGATTTATGATGACTTAGAAAATGTTGCATCATTTGTGTCACCCCATGGCTGTAGGAAAGTTCATTGGTGCCATTATGCAAATTGACACATGACATCAATTATGTGGTTGAGATGTGGCAAATGCCTGAGTGAAAATATGTCTTCCACAGTGCTGCTGTTCTGGTGCCTCTTGTAACAGCCCCAGCTTGACACTTGAACACTAATCCAGTCCTTTTACTCACTCATGTGCTGACACAATGAGTGTGTTACAACTAAAAATCCCAGGGAAAAGCCTTTTGGCTGCCTCATTAAAACCAAGCACTAATTACGGTGAGATACGAGGTTGGGGGAAGAATTACCACAGCTCACTTCCTACCATCACCATCTCTCCTTCTTGCAGGCTGTGGTTACTCATTCAGAAAAGTCTGTTTGACATGTTTTGACTATTGACTTTGGTTTTATGCTGCAGACTCATAAAAAGGAAGGAAAGATTGCGAGGCTTTCAATAACTCACAGCAAGATGTGGACAGCAGTCTAAGAAAAAAAGTTATCCTTTAAATAGCCTTTTGCAAAGCAAACATCTGTTTTCAGCTCGTTTCAGCTTTTCCACATGGGTCTGGATATCCATATGTGCAGAAAGTTCTTCAAATTAAATAGATTATAAGAATTAAACTGAGCGCCACAGATTAAAAATGGTAGCTCTTAATCAGCCCACGCAGATGTGGCAATCATCTGAGCTGCAGGTACGATCTTCTGAAAATTTCACAACCGTCTTAGTATTTAAAATGCCAATTTTGTTTTGTTTTGTTTTGTTGTTACCATCGTGGCCCATGGTAGGCAACCTGAGATTCCACTAAGGAATGAGAAACTCTTTATCCCTCTGAATGCTGTGATTCAAGGCAGGCACCTCCTTTGTACACAGCAGAGGTCATACAGCTGCACAGCCCAGAGTCTTCCTGGAGATGGAGAAATCCAGTCATGCAGCATTCCTCCTTCCTGGGTGGTTCCTGGGCCTTCAGGATGCACATTTCCAAGATCTTACCCAAACCAAAGGATAGGGTGCTCATTTCAGCAAGATGCCCGGCCAAATCCCCTGGAGACAGGGATTGCAAACAAACAGTTCGAGGGGAATAAGCACGCTGAGGCAACAGCAGGCTCAGCACCAGGACTAACACAACTGGCAAGTGTCTGCCCGGCCAAAACCTCCACAGGGACTTAATATTCTCCTTCCTGTAGCTGCAGGAAACCTGGACCCTGCTCTCAGGCTGAGACCAAGTCCGCAGAGCACGACTGGAGGGGCTGAAGCAAAGCCTTTCTCTACATCCTCTTTGCTGCGCTGTTATCACCAGGAGAATGAAGGAAATGCCGTAAATCCCAGGAGTGTGGACCAAGCTGGGTGACAGGAAAGGATTTTGGTGCCAGATGACAAAGCTGAGGTTTTTAGCATGAAATAATCTGAATGCCATCCTGCAATGGTCAGCCAGAGCCTTCAATGCTGGACCAAAGTTCTCAGAATTTGGAAAAAAGCCTCCCAAGCTCTTGTGAGAAGAGCAGGTTTCATGAGTGGGACAGAGGCCACCAGGAAAAGGTTCAAGTTAAAAACTTTATATCTTTTAGCCCCTGCTCACAGCAACTGCTTTTGACCACTCGTTCCAAATCCAAATAAGATTATGATCTCCCTCTGTTCAGTGAAGTTACAAGGTGGAAAGAAGTTACAAGGTGTTTGCCCACCTTTTGCTCACCCTTCCCTCACCCACACACCCAGGTCCAGCACTCTGCACGGGCAGCTCGGGAATGCTGCACTTGAGCAGCACAGTCTCAGCTGACCGGGCTCTTTGCTGCTGCAAACAGTTCCCTCAGCTCGCCCCAATCCCCTGCTCTAAGCAAGCAGCTCATCCTCTGCCTGTTCTATCTGCTAAAATCATCTTCCAGTTAATTAACTAGCTCAATTTGACAGCCTGCTTTAAACCCACCAGCAACCCCTGCCATTTTTTTTAGGCAGGAAATTACAGAAGTTTTTCAAAGGCACCTGAAAAATCCCATTGCAGACTAAAGGGGAGCTTCAGAGCCTCAAGCCCTGTGGTTTTCTCCAACAAGGAGTTACCCCCAGCCCTTTGTGGCTCAGGGACCTGACGTGGGTCCCGAGCCACGTGCTGGGGACAAGTGCCACCCCTCAGACACCTGCAGCGTGAGCTGTGCTGGGTGCCCCACCAGCAGCCGCAGCCCTCCCCCAGGGAAAAGTCAGCACTCACGATTTCAGGGATGAAGAGCACATCTGGGAAGGTAGTCAGGACCGCCAGGCCGCTGGGCAAAGAGCTGGTGGAGGTTGAGGAGGACATTGGAAGCCTCTGGCACGGTGATTATTGGCCGCTCTGCACCTCACTGCTAAATGCAGCCTCCTTACCTCTTCCTCTCTCTCCCTCTCTCTGTTCCTTCTTTCCTCCCCTTCCTGCTCTCGTTTCTGCCTCCTTTCTCCCCTTCCTGCTCAGGAGTCTTTCCTCCCTGCTTCCTGCTGACAGATGAAGACAGGTGTGAGTGGCAGAGGTGTGGCCAAGCGCTGTGACCTGGAGTCACATGGGAGGTGTTCGGGAGATGCAGGGGCAGCCCCGGGGCTGTCCCCGCACAGGCTGAGCGTGCCAGGCAGGTCCCTGGGCAGGGGACACTTGTGCCCATGCACCCGGACAGCCTCACGTCCCCTTTTATA
The DNA here is from genome assembly GCA_013397815.1 of Aleadryas rufinucha. Lineage (NCBI taxonomy): Eukaryota > Metazoa > Chordata > Aves > Passeriformes > Aleadryas > Aleadryas rufinucha. The sequence goes on along the minus strand of VZTH01019314.1, from coordinate 275,403 downwards.
TGCACAGTGAGCCAGCGTGGCCCCTGCACACCTGAGGTGGTCACAGCAGAGGACATGAGGGTGGCTGGTGGCCGAGGCAGGCCAGGATGTGACATGGGGCAAACAGTGGGGCCTAGAAATGTCCCACAGACATCCAGGGATGATGATGATGCCTGAAGTGGCTACCTGGAAACAGAGACTAGACAGGAGTAAGGGAATAAAGGGGATATTTATTTGAAAGGCCTTCAGAGGTACACCCTGGAGAGCCCAGAGGCTGCTGCCAGAATGGACCCCAAGATGGACAACAAGTCGCAAGTTCTTCACACTTTTATAGGTTTGGTTCATTCGCATATCAGCATAAATTCACCAATTACAACTTTAGCTAATGATGTAATTTCTCTAAGCTCACCCCCTTCTCAAGATTTTGGGCCCAGGATGGTCTGGGTGTCCTTGGAGAGCAAACCTAGGAAGGCTTTGTTATGTCTATCTTAGCATGAGAGAGCAGCAGCCAGTAGGCTATAAAACACTTCAGAGTTTTACAGTAAGCAATACAGAATTTGAAAAATATAAAAGCTAAAACCCAAGGCATCAATGAGGGCAATCAAACTGCAGGGCAAACCACCTCCATCATCTCCGAAGGAGATTGGAAATGCCAAGGTAAAACAAATGACCTAAAATGATGAGACTTCCCAAGCCATTCGGCTTTTTTTTATTTTTCTTTTTTGCCTACATGTAGTTCATGGGAGCAAGTCATTCCCCTTCTCCTTAATATGGGATATTTATTCCTTTGTGACACACTCACTGGGGTACCCAGCAAAAACCACATAACTCCAGAAGCTGAGGCCAAAAGGTGCAAGAAAGTGCAAGAAAGGAAGACAGTGTAAAAACCGACCCTTGGAGAAAGCAGTGGGGCAGATGAGTGGAGGAGGCTGCAACATCAGAAAAACTGGGCAAATGCTTTTAATAAGCAGATCAAGTAAGGGGCATGGTTATGTGGCAGAGCAAGCACAGAACCCCTGTGCTGGTGGGGCAGTGAAGGGCTGGGATGGATGCCTCTTAGCCAGACCTTGAGCTCTGTTATTTTCAGTCCACTGAAGCAAGACCATTTAAGTGGATAATGCCACGTTTCTTTTCTTCTGGAGGCCTTTTGTCACTTAAATGCAGAGTCCGTGCTGACCCTCATGACTTCTTCAAAGTGGAAATGTGTTTTTGCTGCATCTGTATGATTTCCCACTTCTCCAGTGAGATTCCATGTGCCCTGAGGTGGCACAGCTACACATCATGTATAAAAACTTGGGTATGAGGCAGACCGAGAAACCAGTCAGCAAACAGAGAGAGCAGGAAGCACGAAGCTGCACAGACACAGCTCCAGAGGGGTCTCACTGTCTCTGTAAGGGACAGAGATGAAGCTCTCCTGTTCCTGGGACCGTGGGACTGGCAGGGGGGTACGTGAGGAACAAGCAACTGCGTTATGAGGGGCAGGGGCACTGGTGCTGTTCCATTTGGAATGGCTGGGACAGCTTTGAAGAACCCCTTCTTTGTCTTATTTACAAATTTTTGGTGATGGATTAAGAAACAGGGGGTTTAGAAGAACACTGGGTTCAGTGGTGAAGAATGCTGAGACCAGCTTGACCAAACTGTCTTAAGTTAGACCCTTCATGAGGGTGCTCTTCCCAACTGAGGTAGGCATCAATAGGGATGTGGAAGAGCCTGGGAGGGAAGTGAGAGACTGAAGTTTTGAGCAGAAGGAACCAAAGAGTAACATCTGACTCAAAAATAAATGTGTTCTGCTGAGCAGGCAGGACACACACAGAATCTAAAGGTTACAGGACAATCAACTTCTTCGTTCTGTGAAAGGCCAGTCCCAGTTTTCCCAGCAGATCTCCTTTAGATGCATGAAGATGCTTCCCTTGGGTGGGAACACCCCTCAGGGACACCTCTGGAGGCTGAGTGGGAGACCTGCCCATGGTCAGTGACATGGGTAACATCAATCTCTATTTGATAGTTATTAAGCTAGCTATATTACTGGTGCAATAAATAGAGCAGTTTTATTGTGTAGTAAATAGTTCTGATCAGATTGTTGTTTTGCCATTTTGCATTTTTATCTTTTTACGTTTTCATCTAATCGGTGTCATCATCAACCTAAATAAAGCAGTCATTTATTCATCCTTGTCCTTGTCAGGTGCTGGCCACCTGAAAGCAAAGCAGAACACGACAGGGTTCCATAGGGAGGTATAAACCAGTAAGAGCTTTCTATTCTGGAAAGTTTCCTCTGAAAGAGATCCCCGGACATACACAATTTTGGAGGTGGTATCCAAATACTGGAGGTGAGCTCCAGAAAGAGGATGAGGATGCCTTTATTTGCTAAGGAAAGCACCTTACCCCATCGTTGGTGGTGCAGGAGATGCTGCCCCTGGTAGGTACAAACCAGCAACAGCTCTTTCCTGAGAACTTCTGTGTTAGAGCAGTCCCTGGTGGATGCATCCAACACTGGAGGCAGTATCCAAATTTTGGTGCAGGGCTCCTGGGAGTGGATTGCTCCCACACAGGAAGTACCATGAAAGAAAGCTGTTGCTGGCCTTTACCTCCCCTGGGCAACCTCTTATCTGCTGCAGGAACACTGGGGATGGCTGCTTGCCTTCCAAAATAAATGCATTTCTTTTTGTCCTGGCACATTTTGTTTGCCAGTAGTGTCTAGACATTTCTGACTTCAGATCTGCCCCTTGGGTTTCTAAGGCAGTGTCACGGTACATTTAACTGCCTAGAAAGTACACAGGGATATAGGGTAGAGCTCTGAATGGTGACAGTGGCAAGGTAAAAGCCAACATCTTTTTTTTCCAGGCACCTTTAGTGTGGGAGCAGTTAGTGGAAAGCTTCAGGTTTGGATCCTGCCTCTTTGAGAGGGAAGAAGGGAAAGTGAATCGTCTCAGTGCAGTTTATAGGTTACAAAAGAAAGGTGTAGTCCAGCACTGGCTCTTTCTTCCAGGATCTTTTCTGTGGGAGCAGCTGCTTTGTTGTTTTTGGGGTTTTTTTTGTTTTTTTTTTTTTAAATTTTGGACATCCATTCTGTGAGAGAAGCTGAGGGTACATCCAGTGAAAGGAAAGAGCAAAGACCTGCATGTGGTGCAGTTTATAGGCTGCAAGGGGAAGGGGAAAGCCAGTGCTGCCTTTTGTTTCTAAGAGCTGTATGGAAGAAGTTGCTGGCTGTTTAAAGCCTTGAAGCTGGGCTCTGGGAGACTGCTATGATGGATGCAGCTGACAAGGAAAGTGCAAAACTCCAGGACGTGGGGTGTAATTCCAGGGATGTGAGACAAACGTGGAGCCAGCAAGAGTTTTCTCAGCTGCCACTTGTCATGACCAAGACTTTTGCTGCATGTTTTTAGTTAAGATACAAGATCTATGTGATTATGAAGTATATGAACCCCAGTTATTTGGAGAAATTTTGGAGGTAGCATCCAGATTTCCTAGGTGGAGACTGCCACTGCATTTCATAACACAGCAGCTCTCCTGACCTAGAAGACATCTAGGACAGAGAAAACTCAAGTCATGGACTGAATGAACGGAACAGATACCTTGGAGGGATGGACATCGACTATGGAAACGATACCTATGTTTGTGTGTTTATTTTTATAAATATGTATCTGCATATAGCTGGAAGGTGTAGGATCTGGGCATGACATAGATGGTATGGAATAAGGGGTGGAGAATGTCCTGGTTCTGGCCAGGACAGGGTTAATTTTTGCAGTAGCCAGAAGGGGACATGGCCAGGACCCAGAGGTTGTTCTGTACCACCTCATGTCATTTTTCCAGGGACAGCTCCTGTTGAGTGTAGCAGAGGGAGCGGCTGGATAATGTCTGTTCCCTCTGTTACTGATACTGGGACTGTTACTGTTCATTTTTCCTATTCCAGCACTGTTTCCAGTGAAATGTTCTTAACTCATGATCTTTCACCCTTTGTGTCTTCAACTCTCCTCTTCATCCCCCTGCAGGGGAGGCAAGAGTGTGTGAGCACCTTGTAGAAAGGGAATATTAAACTGGGGAATACCATTCCTAAACCATAACATTGGGGGATTGGCTTCATCCTTGTGCCAGGCTAGCACAGGATTCAGGAAGGGAGCAAGTCCCTGTGCTCCCTGCAAGGTTTACCATAACCTGGATATGGCCACAAGGCTGGGATAACCTTAACTCTCCCTTGTCCCTCGCCATGGCCTCGGCACCCTGCAGGGACCATGGGCAGCAGAGAGTCCTCAAGGCAGGGCAGCAGGTTCCCAAGGACCTGCCTTCACTTCTTTGGACAGTGGTGCTCCACTCCATTTCGGAATGCTGCTCCCCAATTTAGTTCTGTCCCTAGGACTCCAAATCACACTGCCACTCCCTCGGCTCCTCCTCTTCTCCCAGGGGTGGCCAGGGAGAACTGGAGGCACAAAAGGCCAAGATCACAGGTTGAAATAAGACCCATTTAGTGGGAACAGCAGTGAGACAAGGAAACACTATCAGCAACAATATTAATAACAGAAGCGTGCACAAGGTGATTCACATGCAAAATGCTCATGGCAGAGCCTGACTAGATGTGACCACAGCACCCCACAATGACCTGCCCAGCCCCCACGTTGTGCTTCTGACTGGAAAGCACTCCCTTCTTTTCAAAAACCAAAGACTCCCTTGCCCCTGTCCCCAGCAATGAAGTGGGGTGGTACTGAGCAACATCTCAGTCTTGGCCATGACCCTCAGCCATGTCCTCAGCCACGTGGAGCCAGTGAGAGCTGTCTCAGCTGGCACCTATTGTGACCAAAAATGAACCCTGTCCTTGGTCAAAACCAGGACATTCTCCACCCTTTATTCTACACCAGTTCTGTCATGCACAGCTCCCACACCTTCCAGCTACATACCTATATATGTAAATTCACACAAGCACAGGCATCATTTCCACGGGCAATGGCTGTCCCTCTGAGGTGTCTGTAGAGTTCATGTAGTCCATGACTGAGTTCTATCCATCCCAGATGTCTTCCAGGGCAGCAGAGCTGCTGTGCTGTTGGATGATTGCTGCATCAGGAGCTCATGACTGGTGTAGCTGGAGCAGTCCATACTCACTGCCCATGGTAGCTATGGCATACAGTGGGAGTGTCATTCAGCAACCAATATCAGAGATGTAGAGCCCAGTCTTTGGGTGGGCCACAAGGAAATGTTCCAAAATCAACAGAGGAATTCTGTCTCACCTACTACAACTCACACATCTCTGGATTAAAATTCTGTAGCAGTCCCTTGGCTGGAGCAAAGACATCTCTGCCCCAGACCACGCTGGTCTCCAACAAGCACTCCAAAGCAGGAGGTGGCAGGTTTCCCTGCCAGATCCCAAATTCCTGCTCTTTAGTTCCCTCTATCCCATCTGCAATGCCAGTGGCTGTGGCAGAACAGCTGCTCAGTGTGGCCAAGCCATGAGCTCAGCTCCAAGAACCGGCACAGCAGGAGAGCTGTTGAAGCTCCTCAGGTTTGGGGGAAGTTGCTGACACAACTTACTCAGAAACAAGGGAGAGTCAGCAAGAAAACACCAACACTGCTGAAAACTGTCCTGTAAAATCATCACAGTGGGTGTATTTATTCCCACTCCCCTCAAACAGAACAGGCAAATGCTATTCCCTGAGCACTGCAGGCTGGGAAGTAAGATTTTAAGGGTGCCTAAGCCCCCCTGAACATCTCACTGAGATGAGTCTGAGAGAGTGCTTCACACAGCACAACTTCTACACCACCTTCACACAAAACTGGTGTCGCGCTCAATATCTCTGTGGTTGTGCTGCCTTTCACAAGCAGTGACACAAACTCTGCTAAGAGTTGAGTATCAGCTGGAAAAGCCCTCAAGACATGTCAAGATGATCCCACAGGGTACACAAATGAGGAAAAAAAATTAAGAAATAAAATTAATTAATCACAGAGGTGAGGAATGTATCAAGTAACAGCCACAGGTTCCTGATGCCGAGATTCTGGTTCAGGGCCCCCTCCCCTTCTCAAAAACACAGCTCACACACTTCCAGTTTTGGTTTAGGGTTGTTTTGCATTTTTCTTTTTTTTAATAAAAGAAGGCTTCCAGATACCTAATCACTACTGTGCTGTTTGTGCAGGACAAACAAACTTTAAATACTAAAATGCACAAGTCAAAACAAGCTGTTTCAAACTGCTCAGCAGTGCAGGCTCAAGCACTTATTTGCAATGGCTTTACTCTTTGTACAATCAGTTCTATATGTAGCAATGACTGTATATAAAGAATATAGTACATACTATTGTTTTCATTGTCAATTTACAAGAGAAAAAAATAAATATTTTCCATTCTTATTATACATTAAACACTTCAGTAGAAAGTTACAGCTGTTGTGTTGGCATGACCTGCAACATCAGGAGGAGAAAGGACATGCATACTTATCTATTAAGAACTCTAAACTATGACTTTGTAATAAATTACAGAGGATAGATGCCAGCCAACAGAATACTGATTATCTGAATTCAGTACATTTGTGATTCTTGCTCCATGGTAAAAGCCAAAAATCTTGCAAAATACAAAAGCCAGTAGCTTGCATTATGTGAGTAAGACGAACCACGTATGGTGTAGCCTCTTCTCCAAATGTTTGTGAACAAGCTTGTGGTTTCTCAGGCAGAGGAGAGTAAGTTGAGTTGGTCCTTGCATCCTTCACACATAACTAGCACCATAAAGATGCAAGGACCTCAGCAAACACCTAAATTTCATGCTTAATAGATAAAGCATGCATTTTTTAGAGTTTGTGCAAGGTACGTACTCTGTTCATTAAAGTTATTGTGCAAAAAAAGATTCTCGACCACTGAAGATGTTCCTGTAACTCTGTGAAGATTATGAGCAACATTTTTAAAGTTTAGCAGGCCTGTGTGCGATTAACGAACAACCTGTACTCATGGTTCCCCCCTGATTGCTGTACACGGGCACTGTACCACTGAACTGAGAGCTGAGGAAACAAAGGCAGCAGCCTGAATGTCCAGTGAAGTGGGGAAAAATGAACTGCAGTTTACTAAAAAATAAATAAATATTTTTAAATGGCACAAAGCTTTGTACAGGTGGATCTACCAGCGCAAATACATATACATGAGGTACCAATTCGTTCAGATCTTTTTGTAGGCCAGATCTATTCATATGTATCTTAAAATCACTCTCTTAATTTCCTGCTGTCAGATAAATGCTACAGCCTGTCAGCCTGTAAGTAAAATCAAAGTTAAAACAAATTTTCAGCATATTCAATATCAGATTACTATAATTTCTCTACAATTTAATTTCTGAGCTTTCACCACTGAGACTGCTTAATTAATTTTTGTTTTTTAAAAGCACTAGTGATAATTTCCTTTTTCAAGATTTGAGATGATTTGAGGAAAAAGTTAAAACTGTATAAATTGGAATAATAACTATAACTGGCTGAATATTTTAACATTGTTTGAAATTTTACTAAGTACTGTTAGGAAGGAGGAACACAGTTATTGCTATTTGAAGACTTAAAATTAAAACAAACCAACCTGAAAGCATAGACTGAACTATTCCAATGGTGAAAATTCTATAGCTACAAAACAGCATTCTGCCTAAAATTAGTCCTTTTGCATCTGAACACTCTTCAAGTTATCTACAGCTTTCTCCTCCAGGTAACTATGATGGCATTTACACGGAGCTATGGATTTGAAGTGGCTAACTGAGGGACACACACAGCTTTTCAACTCCGGCAGTTCTTTCTTGAGGCGTTCCAGCTGCTCCACCTGGAATATATTTGGTTGTTCAGGATTTGAGTCGTATATCCTGAATAAATGAGAAAAGAAAATACACTGATCAGTATAAACTAGCAGTTCACAGAAATGTACACCAGATGAAGCACCTGGGGGTTTTTTTCTGTAACAGAGAAAAATTAGGTCCCAAAATTTGTTTGAGGTTAGTACCTCCAGTTTTGGTGCTCATCTTGCAACATAAAACGGTATTCCCTTTACACAGACTAGTTTGTGGTTCATTGGCTATACTAAAACCTACTGGCATATACTCACTCAGTCTCTTGACTAATGTGATTTTACAGGTGGCACAAATCAGTGAAATAAGAGCAGTGTTCCAGGCTTCAAAGTTCAAATCATAAGAAATTTCAGAGCCCTGAGATTATTTGAACAGACCGTGATATACTGCTTGTACATAACACTGCATAGTGTATATTTACTGTTTCAAGAAGTATTTCACCTCCCCCCGGTTCAGAACTTTTTCTTTTTTAAATTACCATAATTACCACAATATTAAGTGAAGAGTGAGAAATAGAAAATCCGACCTCTCTCCGCACCTAATGCAAATTAACCATCCACACTATTTTAAACAGTCTATCCTCTCTTCACTTTCTTGTTTTCACACATGCAAACAAAGCTGCAGGATTTGAAATGTCAGCATCATAGCAGACTGTCCAAATCCAAACCACATTTTGAGTGGCATGTGACAGTGTAAGCACTGAGCACAACTCAAACACTATTCTGGTGTAATTCATTATAAAGCAAAAAGCAGTGGTGCTCCTGAAACCTAACTTTGGTACAACACCTATTGTGACAAGGATATATCCTGATTTCCCAACATTTATTTCTAATATCAGCATGTTTATATCCAAAATTTTCATCCTGGCATCCAATTGCTCTCACTTTTAGCTGTTGCAGGTTTATCTCCTTCAAATGAAAACTTCTGCAAGAAATTACAATGGCTTCTGCCTTAGTCTTTTAAAAATGTTCATGCTTCACTTATGATTCCTTCAAGAAAGTAGTTTGGTTTTATTTCATCATCCTTTGTCTCTCTCACATTTTCAAAATATGCCCCAAAGGAACCAATACCACAGTCAGAACAATGTAGTGCTGATGTGAGAGCGTGCAAGGTGCCCTTTTACTCTGACAAGACAACTTGTGAACTGCTGGCAACTCCAAGACACCAGAAACAACATGCAGCTCAAAGACTGGTACAATAATGGGATTCAAGAAAGGAAACACCTCCACAGGAAATATTGATATGGATCACAGTAAGACCAACAGAAGTAATTGTAAGAACAATTTCTGCGAAGAAACTCCCAGAGGTGAGGATGGATGCTGCCCAGTTTCATAAAATTCAAACAGAAGGCATAGCATTTAAATTACTTGCCCAGCACTTATAATCCAATATGGGCCTAAAATATGACCCAAATTTGCCTAATAAAAGCTTTCTTCAAAATAAAAGCGCTACCTTCCTTCCTGTGCTTTCTTCAGTTGAGTCAGCTGACACGTTAAGAATTTCCCTGTAAATTCCAGACAAAACACTGAAACTTGAAGATAGTTTTCTATATAAAAACACTTTAGGAACTAAGAATCTGAAGTCCTTTCCATCAGTTACACACTAGAAGAGCAAAGGCATGTTTCTAACCCTTTAGTTCCTAGAACATGGCTAAGCTGGTTTCTAAGCAGCTTCTGGCAGGCATTTTATTCATTCTTTACTACAACAAGTATAAATTCTGTAATTCCTGCTTCATTCTAAATTCTTTTCAGTTGAGATTCTGGATGAATTCAACCCTCCAAGCTCCTTTCAAACTGTCCACTAGAGCCAGTTCACTCCAGTGTGTGTATACAGTTTCTTTTAAACCAAAGGCAGAGAAGACAACTCAAAGCAAAACTTCAGAATTTCTTGACCCTACTTTTTGTTTGGGTCCACAAAAGAACACCACCAGTTTGTAGAAGCAGAGCTCCGGGACTTCTTTAATTATTTCCAACATCACTATAAAGATAAGGAATAAACTTCTCTCCCTATCCTCCATTCTTCAACAGGACAATTATTTTTAAGCAACTATGTACCAAAGTTTCTCCATTCAACTTCCTGTTAATAAACAAGTCCTGCAGAAGACTGAGAAGTCCTTTAAACACTACTTTTTAAAGTAAGCACCTTCTGCAAAAGACTTGCAGGATGTTGCAGGGCTATGCAGTAGGTGTAACACTGATGTGTTTGGCTCCTGTCAGGTGTTCTGCAACCTCTGAACACACATACAAGACAAGAGGCAGCAGCACTGAAATACTGTTTTCATGCTCAAAAGATTTTCCAATGCTTTTGATTAAAGCTTTTCACTTTTCTTTAGATCTCAAGGAAAACTTGAGTTTACTTTGCAATTCACAAAATAGGGAAGCCTTAAGACTGTCATTGCGTACCATCTTAATTCAATCACTGAGCAGATTATAAATCAACTAATACTACAGCTCCTACACACATCCATGCTGTTATTTAAGTAGCATGCAGCTTCAGGCAAACAGGGCAGCCCAGATTTCAGCAGTCTTCTGCTTTTGAGAAGTGTTTAAAATGCTTTTGCCTTGACTGCCAGCTAAATTTGTGTAAATGTTGGGAAGTTACTAATACCAATCAAGCACAGCTTTTGCCTGCAAAAGCAACATGCGGCCTAAGGAACTGCAGTGTTTGGACAAAGCTCTCATGGAAAAGCTCTCAGCATCCATGTTTGAGAACTATTGATTTACTATTTTTATGCAGTTCTGTGGATTATTCAACAAACAAAACTCAGATCGTGTAAAGTGAATGAGAAAAGATGATGCAAGTGTAAGCTAGCACCCACCCCCTCTCCACATTGGTATTTAATATACAGCCAGCAGGTGTAAAAACACAAGGCTGCATTGTTCTTACTGAGTAAAGGATATTCAAACACAGAAATATTTCCTGGACTACTTACAAGGTGTATCCAGGAGGAAAAATACCAGATAAATCACCTCAGAAATCCCACTTTAAAAATTCATTGTTTTCACCATGCCAGAGAATTTCACTACAATAGGTTGACATTTCTTCTCTAATTAAAATCTAAACATAAGACTAATAAAGCATTTTAAGGATGAGATTTCTGTGCAGACAGAAGATATCCAGTCACGCACATAAAATACTTTTCTGTGTAAGGGCCCAAATAAAAACCTGAAGGCAGATGTGGCACCTTTCTCTAGAGGTGGCCCTTTTAATTCAAATAATTTGGTTAAACACTGAGATGAATGGTAATTGAACAATAGATTATCATCCCAGCAACTGCACCAGAACATCTGTTTGGATTAATGACTTTGGGTGTATATAGTAATCTGCAGCCCAAGTGGAGAAAGGCCTGGATGGGAGGCAGGGAATGCATTTGTGTTCCTTCCTCTGCCCCACTGGGATCAGTCTTTTCATATTGTTGGCATTTGTAAGCTTCCCAGATTCAGTCTTGCAGTTTTTCTTCATGCAAAGCAAAGCCAGACCCCCTACCTGCATTTTTTTTTGCCCAGTGCTTGGTATCACCAACTTTTGGTATTCAGGACACAGTTTTTCTGCCATCTTCACAACTGGCTACAGTGTTTTGGTCAATTCTACATGGATGATTAAAGTGTGGAAAAAATAGCTTACAGAAATAGTCTCTATACATACAGTTCATAATCTCAGAAATAACTACTGCACACAGTAACTCAGGGCCACATACAAGCAACCTAAAATTCACTAAAATTCCTCTATTCCCTTCCTAGATTATTCAGATAATTAGCACTTGAGATGGTGTAAGTAAAGGTCTAGTAAACAGCAACACAAAACACCATATTTGATAGATATCTGGACTTGGCCATAAATCCAGAGAACAAAAATTCTGCAGAAACCATGGAAGAAGGACCATCTCAATTCAGCCCTGCAAATATTCTGGAATTTGAAGACACAACGATAGCATGAACTGGCTTTACACTAAAACAGACTACTGCAGTCCCAACCTATTTCTAGACCTTGGAACAGTCATGTACATCTCTCTCTCTCGAGTTCTGCTCTTTAAATTTAATTTTAAATTTATTTCTTTCTAAACATCAAATAGCACAGGATATGAATGCTGACACCATACCTATATAAACTCTTAATAATATTTAAACTCTTCAAGTCTCAAATGATCTGAAAAGCTGCCTCTTTACCCAGCAGCTCCAACTGTGAGTGGGAACATTTGCTGCCAGGTTTTATATTCCCACATTCCAGGACCTGCAGGTACCACCTGCATTTCAAAATGTCCACCTTGAGACGTATGACGCCACTTTCAGAAGGTGTCATATTCCTTCTAAGACCTGTATTAAGATTGAATTGAATTTTATTCAGACAATTAGGAAATCCTGAGAAGTAATTAAGAATTGCAAAGGGACATCCCATTATTTGTTTTGGCCTACAGAAAAAAAAAAGGGAAATGACATTTAGAAATTGCACTTAACAAGCCTGCAATAACAGCTTTGGAGTTAATATTAATTTTGGGGTTCCTCTCCAAAAAATGGGAAGATGTTGAAGTGGAAGTGGTAGAGGAGGCAGGCAGCGAGAGGAGAAATGAACACTATAAAGAATCCAGATGATCTAAACAGTGCAGGAAGGTTAAGCATTTTTTGTTCAGTTAAATCCAGAAAGGAACTCAGCCTTCTGACAAATTGGCTGGTTATCAAAAGGTGAGATAAAAGGTGTTCTACTATCCTACCACAACTAAAATCACACTGAACAGTACAAAAGGACACATAAGGTGACATGTAGCTGACTCGCAGCCTTGACACAAACGCCACAACATTTAAGTAGTGTGGAGTATCTAAAGCAATAAAAGCAACATGAGGTCAGAAATTAGGCTGCTTTACTATTTTACCATAGTAGTGAATATCTATTGCACAAGGAGTAATTAACAACTCTGGAAGGCTGGATTAGTAGACATGAGATGAACAGACATTTTAAGAGCACTTAAATATTTGTATTTGATTAAAACACCCCACTAATAATGTATCACTGTAACTTATACATACCACAAAATAAAAGTCCATCACTTTATGAATGCACACTACGTAGTTAGAGGATTGTTTCACCTGCATTCCAGTCCAGAAGTATTTTTCATTGACTAAAGGGGGCCCCAATCATGAGCTGTAGCAGAGGTACAGCACACAGCACTGCTGTAGCAGGGAAGAGGACTTGTGTGTCAATGTCCTCAGTCTGAAGCTGAGCCCCACTGTAAAAATGTAGTTATTCTTTTTGTACTGCCAATGAATAGGAGACATTCTGTACAGCACTAGAAGTGAGACCTCTGGCAAATCTGAGAAGCAATGGACCCATCACTCTGAAAGGACTCTCAGCAGTCAACAACAGATTGAAGAGAGTTAACTATTTTTTCACACTGAGAGCCTAGAACTCTAAGAGCAAACATATTTGATTTCTTGCCTCTACATATGGTTAGATTGACTCTCAGTTTTCATTTTATAAAACAGAGCCTTTGACAATTATTGATCCACCTTCCTTTGTTTTTTTTGGTTTTTTGTTGGTTTTTTTTTTTCGGGTAAAACAATATGCAGAGCAATAGTCTTGCTAAAGCAGAAGGTTTGAAAGCCTTTTGAAAACTGAAACTTCAGTTACACTTAATGCTCTCCCAATTACAAATTCTTTCTTATCTCTCAGAAATTCTAATTTAATACAGCTTCTCAAATTAAACTTCATCTCATAATGATGAATTTCACATCTTCAAAGATAAAAGAGCCAAAACTTCGGGGTTTTGTAAGCAACCAAATAACACAACAGTTTTGTTCAAATATTTAACACAGTATTCCGATGTCTCTACCTGAATTTTTGGATGTAACAGCTGCTTTCTGAAGTGACTAATTTGGCAGTTTGCCCTGGAGTCACTCTGAACTAATTTCAATAGGAAAAATGTGAATTCACAGCTTTGAAACACAACAGAATGTTGGCAACAATTAAGTTAAAATCATTTGTTTAAGTTGTGTTAACTCTTTCCACAGCTTATTGCAGAATGCTGAAACTTTCAGCATTGTTTAATGAAACAAATAACATTTTCCTCACCATATCATATACATAACTTGAAAGTTACTATCATGAATATAGCAGTACCTTAAACATGTATGCCATGCACTAGTTCTTTAAAGAATCAAATTACATTTACGTTAATCTCAGGAGAAACAAAAGTTATTTTGCTTCATATATACAGCTGAAGGAGTGGGAATTGGTGTTAGTCTTGCTCTTGATCTGGGTTTATGGGCTTCTTGGACTTTCAGTACAAGAAGGATGATATTCTCTACTCAGTTAACCAAGAAGCAACACAAAATTTCATCAGAATCAAGATACAACAGTTTCTAAGCTTGATGATGGTGGTGATTACGATTATTATCTTAAAAAGCCACAACTAAGTACCTGTCATATATTAGCCCATGAACACCATATTCTCTCAACTTCTTCCTGTTATCTGGGTCATTTGCATCATCACCCCATGAAAAAATAACCAGGCCTTTGGATATGGCCCGTTTAATAAACGCTGGATTCCTCAGCAGATCTTCAGAATGCACATTAATTCCCTGAAATACGAAAGACTTAAATTAAAACCCACGTTTCTGAAACTCCTACATCAGCTTTTTTAATCTTTTGACACTGGCAGCTCCTTACCATTTCATCCATAATAAAAAATGATTTAATACAATTAGGGAGGTTATTTATAGTGCTATTTTTAAAACACTGTATTAAAATCCATTCGAAACAATGGACATTATTTTGGCAGTTACCCAACATTAGCGTATCCCTTTTATGAGGTTAGATGCAATCTAAAGCACTAGTGTCAAAATGATAGATTTAAACCAAGCAGTAATAATAAAATAGTTTGATTTTAACTTGTCAGCTTACCAGCAAGTTTTCAAACTGTGCAAAGTTAATGGCAATCGGAGTTGTGCGAGATCTGAGATCCATAAGCTCTGGATAGAGTTTTGATTCGCCTTGCGTGAGAAATAACACAGGATACTTGTTTTGCTTATGCCGGATCCTGCCAGGAAAAAAATCCACAAGTAGCAAATGAAAAAATAAAAGCGAAAAAATAAAAAGCAGGGAACTTTGACCTCACTGTTCTGAGGGGAATTCCTCTCTTTCCTGCATGTTCTTCTAGTTCCTAGCTGGTGCAAGGAGATGGTCCCACAGTTGAGCATCAAACTGTGTGACAAACTGCTCAAATGATTCCTTTTGCCACTGCTGGAAATTAACAGGTTAAGGGAAGCTAGACTTGATGTTGAACTCAGCCCCACATCCTCAAAATGTTTATATAAAATCCCTAAAGGCTGTTTAATTCTGTAATTTTCTTTTTAAATGCACATTAGATTCATGATAATCATGAAGATCCATGATAAGAATTTCTAATAAACAGCCCCTAACCTTACTAATGTATTTTTCAAGTTGGATACTGTAACAAGATGATTTGGTTCCTACGTTAGGCTTGTATACGTATGACTGAAAAAGACTTTGGGATACCAGAGTCCTTTTTTGTTGTGCTAAGAAAGAGTGAAGCATCCAGGAAGGCATTTGACAAAAATATCCACTATGACTTTATTCTCCTATTTTATTTTTGGCTCATTTCAGATGGCAAAGTGGTCTCACTTCAGTTCCCAACTATTTTGGCACCCAAAGTTTATGTCTGAGCAAAACACCTGTTACTTATTTCCTGGTGTGTATTCTTACATACAAAGTAAATTTTACCAAATAAAAATAAATTTAGAAAACAAAGTACATTATTTCTCTCTTCTTAACTTACATTGTACAAATATCTGCATGAAAAGAAGAAAACACAATTCTTCTTCCTCCAGCATTCATCAAAACAGTTTTCAGAATAATATCTAGAAAAAGGTTCATATCAAAGTAAGTTGACAAGTTGCCATCCCATTGTCCATCCTAGAAAAAGAAAGCACAAGTTGGAATCAGCTTACTAAAATTATTTTAACCAGCAACGGTGTCCCATTCAACCTGAGCAAAGTGAGAATTCAGCTGGCCAGTGTGAATGCAGAAGTCAATCCTTCAGTCTGCTGAATGCTGATCACAGCTCTACAGGACTGACAGCCTGGGAGGTGCAGCTGAATTCTCACAGCAGTAAAATTCACTGAAAAATTCCCTGTCTCCCCATCCAAGGAATGCATTCCTAGGAAGCCTATTCTAATTTCAAAAACACAAGAAATTCCCTGAAGACCAATAATTATAGCAGCTACTCTCTGTTGTTGTTTTTAGCACATGCACTTCCACCTCCCACTCTCCTTAGCTTCCTTCTCCCACTCCAGGCTTCCAATCCCAACCTTTGCAACCATTTCCCTCTGGACTGAGTGCTACACAGTCCAGCTGAGTGTGCAATCCTGCTGACTAGAAGGAAACAGCAGCTTGCATTACTGCATCATGTTTGCAGCTGCTCCTACACTGGGGGCCAGGAGAGGCTGAATTTCTTGGCACTTTCCTGCCTGCCCTGTTGTGATCCGTTGACTTTAAAGAGTCTCCTACCAAAAGCAGTCTGAGCTGTATTGTGAACTCAGTCCTATAAATACTTTCTATAATTTTAAGAATAAGTTTGTTCATTTGCTGGAGTGGTGGAGTGGTGTTGGAGTGGTGCTATTATATCTCCAGTTTAAAAATAATGCATTATATTAAAAAAAAGCACATAAAACCTCAAGAATTATGTTTGCAGCTCAAATTGTCACATCAAATCACAAGCTTTAGCCATGAGAATGTCAAAGTAAATCACATGCATGTTTACTTACCCTCTGCTGAGAAATCCATTTTATTTCTATGTTGAACCCAACATCTTTAGAAACAGACTCCAGGACCTGAAAAAAATTTCATTATGAAGAGACCCCACAACAAAGCAGGACAACAAAGCACTATGAAGGTAATTATTGGGAGAATACATTGGAATTTAATGCTAATGGTGTCTAACAGTAGAATTAAAAACCCTAGGTTTTTAACATTTTATACAATACACACATACACCCTTTTCTACTCCAATTTAAACTTAATACCCTTTTCTACTCCAATTTAAACATAATACATAAAAATGGATAAAATTTTAAGGACAAGATTTTGGCAAGGTACAAATGAGAATCAATTCACCTTAACACATGTAAGAAATATCCCATTTGTACTCCTAAAGAATTTTTTTTTCTCCAGAAAGTTCTTTTGAATGCAAAAACATCTTAAGTAACACAGTCCTAAGTGTGAAGTCCAGGAGCTTGTCATTACAATTATAAGAAAAGCTCTTTCATGTGAAATTCTTGTAAAGAGTTATTTCCAAGGTGACTTCAAAAGGTGGAGGTAACACAAGAAGTCCTCAATGGGAACGCACTGGAAATTCACTCAGCATTTCTCAGTGTCTGGCTCTGAGAGACGGCCAAGACTCTGTGAGAACTGCCAAAGGCCAGGTGTGGTTTCTTTCAAAATTCATAACAATTGTCAGTGCATTAACAGGCAATGCTCATAGGTTAACCAGCTGTAAAACTGAGTGCACCCTGAGCTATACACCTTGGGCTTGTGAATTCAAAAGCTTGAAATACACACAAACTATTACTTGTAAGCACTGAAAACCCTCCAGTGTCCAACAATAAAGCCCCTGCTCTCAGTTCCAGCACTGACACCAGAGGCCCAAATCCAAAAATCAATACCCCTTGCTACGTGTGCAAAGCTGAAAGTAAAACACAGGTTTTCATGCTCCACAATCACCTTGCTCCATATTCACTACT
Source organism: Aleadryas rufinucha (assembly GCA_013397815.1). Lineage (NCBI taxonomy): Eukaryota > Metazoa > Chordata > Aves > Passeriformes > Aleadryas > Aleadryas rufinucha. The sequence continues at coordinate 257,889 of VZTH01019314.1, read as the reverse complement.
TACTCTTTGCAGAGAAGGAAATGGCTGCGTCTCAAAAGCAGAGTTCTCTTCCTCTTTAAAAGATGCTGGAAAGAAATATAAAATATTGAATTAAAACAAACAGAAGCATAATCCCAGTAAGGCCAGAAAGAAAAGACTGGCTCAAAATCCTAAAGCCCTTAGGAGTGAACAATGAAACCAGGTCTCCCTTTTGATTACCCACACCTTTCTCTCTAACACTGACATACTCCAACGATGGTGTTGGCAATTCCTGTTTTGGAATTTAACAACTTGCCACATTTTAGATCAGAATGGCTTCTCCCACCCCTCACCACTTCACTCACTGAATCACATCCAGAAGAAGCCTTGGCTATCAAACCTTTTTTTTTTTTTTTTTTAAATCTTTTCCTATACAGGTAGGATGTGTGAGATAATTTGCTTTCCCTACAAAGGGGATAATTAAGGAGAAAAATTTACAGCACTAAGACACTCTACACAGCAGTTACCACAGTTCTTGTCAGCTATTCTGAAGAGATGAAGGTACAGTTAGAGAAGCATAAGATGGAAACATTACTGGCAATTTTGTTATGATTGTTCAGAAATATATACTGATCTATACATTCACCTTCTACCCTTCTGTCCCTGCTTCCCAAAGGAATAACTTTTTGTTCAGATATTTCCTTCCCAGTAAAGAACTCTACAGCATGGACAAAATTAACTACATAAGCATTTAGAAATGTTCAGGACAAATGTGATTACAACAAGCAACTGCAACCACAGAATTTATATAATTACATGGTAATAAACCAGTCCCAAGACTCTTCCAAACTAGTACATACCATTGTGATCTTTTACTTTCAGGGCCGTCACGTGAGCCAGCTGAAGAGCATAAGAGCAACATTAACACTCGACCCATACATTTTACATACATGTAAAATGTAACTAATTTTGCTTGTAAATAGTTTTAAAGTTTAAAAGTCCATTACAGACACAGTTTTAGTAATTTGTAAAAGACTAAAGGACATACTAGTACACATCACAATTTTCTTTCAAACTTTGTTTAAAAAATTTCAAGAAAAGCTCAAAATCAAACAAAAATCAAAAATCATGTTAAGGGTAAACCCACAAAAACTATAATTCAACATCAAGATGTGAAAGAGTCCGAACATTAATCCCTCCTCAGTGGTTCAATCCAGTGCAGAGGGCTGACCTGTTTTATATCAGTCACACATACTGAGCTAAAGTCAGACCAGATAAGGCCAACTCCCTTGCTCCAGTCAAATTCTCTTTCCACAAAAAGGAACAGACCAAGTAATTTAAAATAAAAAGAAGTATATGGTTCTTGGACCAGCCAGATGCTTTCCTTGACTGAGGACAGGTATCTCAGCAGGGTCTTCAGCAGCCCAGTCATCCCCTGACTTTTTTTTTATGTAGACAGGGCACTTCTGTTTGGAAGGTGGAGCAGTTCAACATAGTCCCTTTAACATTTGAAAATTAGATACCATATTTCTAGAGGATAAAAGTAATGAAATTTATCCAAGTTGTGACAATGGTGCAAAAGTGTTTTTCTTGGAATTAACTAACTGTTCTGTTTGTACAATTTTTAAACTGTACTCTCCCAAACTATCCATAGTTACTCCCAAAACCTCTAAGCTTCATACACAACTGGAAATTGTACACACAGTACATTGTACTAGCCAAGGTAACAATACCTTTAATAACTGCAGCTGATCAAATGTGAGTTCTTTGACTGCAATCTCAAACAGTTCCAAAGGCTCCGTATCCAGTTTCTTTGAGGAGAACCAACACATAATTAAGCATCACTGAAAACAACAAAAAAGCCTACACACTTTTTATATAGTAGCATTAAAGGCAACTAATGTTTCTTATTTTATTGATAAAGATACAAGTGACATCTTAGGATTAAGATGATCAGTTTTCAAAAGACAACACAGGCACTTAAAAGCATAAAACAGGTGTCAATTTGAAAAAAACCTAGTGTTCGGTCTTTCATGCAAGTCAGAGGCTTTAAAGCTCTTTCTTTTCAAAAGGTTAGCATCATTATTCTGTAAAAACTTGATTGGTTAATGTATTGAGGAAAGATGTTTGCAAGTGAAGAAATGCAGTTAAAAGTAGTCCAAGGAAGTTCAGTTCACTGCTGTTGATCCAATATCTCAGAAGCTAATAAAAAAAGATAAATGTCCTGGGGTAAAATTGACACACACACACACACACACACAACTCCCAAAATAAAGATCTGGTGTCAAAAAAATTCTGTCCGTTTCTCACTTTCCCTCTTCACTAAGAAATTTTTACTGAGCAAGACAATACTGAATGAAGATAGACTGAATATTCCTTCCCCTCAGTCAAAGTTCCATTTCCACAACTGTTCAAAACCAAGCTTCTTATAAAGTGCAACACTGCAATGGGTGTGGGAGTCTGAAGACACAAGACTCAGTGCCAAGAAGATAGAGCAGGGTGCTCTGCAATCTCTCTCTGGATTCACTGCCAGAACTAGGAGGGAAGATAACCAGAACAGGACAGAATGAAACATTCAGGCCTGAGTCTAAGAGAGTCCCACAGGCACTACTGAACATAGGGGAGTTGTCTGCTTTTTTTCTTTCAAATCTTAAGTCAGAAAGAAGCTAAATAGTAAGTACAATGTAGGCCTGAAGAGTGCCAAACCATGCACCTGAAATGCTGTTGCTACAACATCAAAAGGAAAAACTCCGCTTCCCTGCTCTATGCTGCATATTTATTCCCATTGCATCCCTTGAGTCCCCAGAATTATTTCTATGAGAGCTTGACATTTTAAGTTTCTAGAATGGCCATATTTATAAATGAAATACAGGTATCATTTTCTTTACCTTTTTCATGGCCATGCAACATGTGAGATCGTGGTATACTATAGGCACGTGATCTTTAGAAAGATGTACATCAAATTCCACATATGCTGCTCCCTACAGAAAATTGAGAAACACACAGAACAAAACAAAAGCCCATTAACTACTTATGCACAAGGATTACAGAACTGCATGCAAGTATTGTCAAGTATTCACAGGTCCTGGACATCAAGCAGAAGTTGAATACACCTGGCTGTTACCAGTTAAATCATGGTCAGCAATGGATTGATTATTAATGATGAAAGAATTATACGGCAAATTATCTTAATTACCATAATACAGCTCATATATATATATGTATATATGTATCTATCTTGTTTAATCTTGTAAACCCTCTAGTAAGACTCAAGTCTTATAAACCTGATTACAGAGAAAGACTAAGATGATATTTTTAGATACAGATGTTTTAAACATAGATGCCTTTGAGGCACCTCCACACCACCTCGCCACCACCACACCAAGAGACAAGTAATGGCTCCATATTGCCAAGGCTTTAGGGAGATATTCCACATAGGAACAAACTTCTGGAGTCACCAGGGAGTAATATAGTAGCAGTGTGTCATAATCTGTGCAAGAGCAGAAATAGCTGCATGCAGTATTCCCCTGCCCTTTTCAGCTGTATGTGATTTTCTGTTAGGCTTTAAAAAAAGGAAGAAAGATCCAAAAGCTCTAAGCACAGTCTTTTTGAGAAGAGGGAGGGCCAGAAAGAAAGAGAAACACACTGTAACAGGTTTGGGGTTTTTTACTTATATTAGCTGTCTGCTAATCATTCCTTTGAAGGCCTCCAAGAATACCATTCATCAAATTATCACCCTGACACACACTTTTTCAATCAGCACAGAGAGAAAATAGGACACGGTTTGTTTTCTTTTTCAGCCCTTTTCTCAGTAGAAATATTTTCAGTGGTGGTTTTCAGCCTTTTCAATCTGCAAACAGATGAAAGGACTTGTCTGGTGATGCTGCTGCTGACTTCATAGCAAATTTCTGCCTCAATGCATATTTCTTGTGAGCATTTTAAAAGCTGTCTATAAACCTGTAGTGTCCACTCAGGGACTAAACTAAGAACTACTGTTCAAAACAGTAACTTAGTAGCTGTAGTTTTATTCAGTGATCAATATTATTGGAAGGAATAAAAGTGACCACCTCCATCACAGAATTTAGGCACATGGAGCTATTATCTCTCAAACTGGAAGATCTGTCTTAGGATTCCAAGTCTTCACTGCAGCAAGCACCAAAACAAGGATTGGTTTAGTCTACCAGCTCAGCTCCCAAGTCACATTTTCAGACACCAAGTTTCAGCACACAGCAGCCCCTGAGCAAGACCTTTCCCACCTGACAGGATGCTGACAGACTCTAGCAGTGCCAAAATATTATTCATTTGTTCAAACTGTCTGTAGAGGATTGAGATTAAAAATTTCCATGTGTTAGAACACCCAGAATATACTACATGGAAGTTTTGATTTTTTTAAGGGACTTGAAAAGGAGAGTCTAACCTACTATTAACTTCCCATTATTCAGGCAATTTCCACAGTGATTTGATGTAATTTACAACAGTGCAATTGCCATGCACTGTATTGAATCATGCAAATTAAGCATACAAGCCAACCTAGTTTGCATTACACAGGTGCTGCGTGTATGAAAATGTGTGTACATACATGACTGGCAGCACTCCTCAAGGATGCAATGGTATTCTCTTGAACTTTAGCAAGCCTGAAAAAGCCAAGAAAAAGGGATTGTTAGATGCATTATAGCACAGAATTGAAACAAGAGAAATACAAATCAGAAGGTTTTGTTTTAGAGAACACCCACGTTTGATACTGAAGTGACGTAAATGGTTGCAGCTTTTTCAACTCTGCTTCCTCAACAGATGTCAGTGAAATGAAACAATCTCCCCAGTCTAAAATGCAAACTTACTTAGCTGTTGTTGTAGAATTCCCTGCTCCCCTGTGTCCAACATCCAGAGTTGTTCTTGGTTTCCAGTATTTTGCATATGAAGCCTGCATATCACACGTGTATCCCTGGATCGGTTTAATTATTATGTAGTCCACTGCAAGAAAAACAGCAATGCTTCACATGTCAGTAAACAGCAGATGGCTTTGAGGAAAGTTATCTACATCAGTGCTGGCATCAACTGTACCTCTAACTTTTCCAATTGTCTTCCTTGGATTTCTGCTCATAATAGCAAGTGTAAGAATTCCAGCACTCTTTCCGAGTTCTGCAATTGTGGATGACAGGAGGCAGGCAGAGCCTACATGACCTGGGAGCACATCATCTTGTACTACCTTCTCACCTAAATCTTCCTAAAAACAAAACAAACAAAAACCCAAAACCCCTACTGTTAGATGTAAGTGACAATTCTAAACAAACTCTTCTGTCTTGCTCCTCAGGACACAACACAAGTTTCTTGTGTATTACAGAAAAGACTTACTTCAGGCTAAAATTGTTTAATGTAACAGTGAGTTACAAATTACTATCAGGAATATGGAAACGTTGATGGAAATCTACAAAACTCACATTTGTCTTTGACATTCCTTACATTTGATAAGCTTTTCAGCTCAAAATTACATGCATGGAATAGTCTGTCTTCTAAAATGCCCAGGTCATGTTTATAACAAAAATTAACTGGAATAAAATATATGCTTAAAATGCTAAAAAACTTTGTGTGAATTTGCAGGGAAGAACTAACATGCAGAATGTGCACTTGACCATAGTCAAGTTCAGGAACTATGTAGACACTTCACAGTTATGACTGTAAGTGATCTTGAAGGCATTTTCAGACCAAAAAGAGAATACTTAAAAAACTTCATTCTGCATAAGTTGCTTTCTTTTAAAAAGAACTTCAAATATTAAGTTCTTTCAGGGCAAAAAACAGTGCAAAGTAACAGACACAGTGGTGAGAATCCAGTTTTAATTTGTACTAGTTAGTTCAGAGAATCTCTTTTGCTTATAACAAAAATTTAGATTGAATAGTTGTGATATAACTAGTTCATATACACATTGTTCAGGTTCAAGCAGGAGAAACAACTTAGCTCTGGTAAAGGATTAATATCAAGCCAACCTAACAGTATGCAATACTCCACACACACATATCCAAGTCTAATTTGTACTGACTTCTAAATAAGCAGAACTGAATAACTTTCTGTGTCATACCGAGAAGACTCACAAAAACCTTTCTACAAAATGGGCTGGGAGTCAGTAGTCTCATACTTGTGTAAACAAATCCAAAAGATCAAGAATATCAGGCAGTAGCCCTGTTTCAACAGTGAAATCTTCACAATAATTGACTCGAGCTCCAAAAGGCAGACTGGAGAGGCTTCTTAGGTATACAGAGACATACCTCAAAAAAATCAAATATTAATTCCAAGTTATCAGGCTCCATGGTTTGTATTGTGTATTCTATCCAGCGGTCTGGCTGCAAAGCATAGCCACAGTCTGGCTGAGAGTGCCGACATTTGTAGTCGTTGTCACTGATTAAGGAGAACTCCACAGTGTTTGCCATTTTCTGAGGGACAGTAGGGGAGGTCTTCTCCTGGCCCTCTTCATCATCGTCCTTCTCTAGGCCTTCTAGGGTTAATTTTACTCTACTCAACCAGAAACACAAAACAAATGGTTAAGTCACTGGAGTGCCTTTGCAAATGGTAAGGATTTAGGAAGAAGCTTGAGCAGAAGCTCCTACAACACAAGAATTCTTCTCACCACCACCATCCACAGAACAGCACCATATCCAGCGGGTCCTCACATGAACAAGAGTTTGCAGCCACTGTCTAAATCATATTTTAGTCAGATTTCAGTGCTCAAGTCACTGCTAAAAGTTGAACTTGGGTAAATATGAAAATTCTACTAGCGGTCTGAAAAGCATCATTCCACCAGTCTATTTGGGCTGCCAAACAGCCTTCCTGTACAGACTGACAGCCATAATGCCAACAGGCTAATGAAAAGCACTGAACACAGCAGTAATCATCAAGATCAAGACTTGAACATTGGTGGCTGCTGATATGTCTCTGGGATAAGGCAGACAAGTATACTCTATTAGACATAAGTAATACAGGCTGAAATAATTAAGTCCCTTGAAAAATCCTAAATGAGCATTTAAACTGAATGCAATTTCTGAAAAATCCTGGACTGAGAAGCATAAGCCTCTCTATAAGACCCAGAATCCTTTATTATACAGAGCAAACCTTCCACACAAAATGAGTTATGTCAGTGATGTAAGTATACATGAGTAATCCAAATCCCTTCCTGCATCATAAACACAGCAGAAAAGATAAAGGATTATCATTTATAGATGCCAATTCACCAGTAAAACTGAAGTCATATCTCAAAGCAAAACTTACAGTTACAGGAATGTATTACACCAAGTCCACACTGTTAATATCCTCATAAAAAATCCAAAAAGCCAAGTCACAACACAGGTACTCCAGAAACTTGAAAAATGACACTGCCATACCAAATGACAGTCACAGAAACTACTGGACAGATCCAACATTTTAGGACAGAGTATTTAGTGAATGCATCCAGCTTATCAAGTTTTATTTCAACCATTTAATTTAGACAAGAAGCTGCCTTCAGAAATTGCTCTCTCTACCTGCTATAACATGCAAGAAAGGTAATGCTGTGGAGAACACAGTGTAAATATTAAATCTCACTGAAGAGTGTCATATTAAATAAACCTTCCCCTCATCAGAAAATCTGGAATTGGTGGGAAGGGGAATCAAATCAAAACTGGAAAAAAAGAAATACATCAAGTATCACAGAACCATGGAATGGTTTGGGTTGGAAGGGATCTTAAAGATCACATAGCTCTTAACCCCCTACCACAAGCAGGGACACCCACTCAACCAGATTCCTCCAAGCCCCATCCAACTTTGCCTTGAACACTTGCTGGGATTCGGCAGTTACAGCTCTGGACAACCTGTGCCAGTGCCTCACCATTCCCACACTAAAGAATGTCCTCCTAATATCTAATCTAACCCTGTCCTCCTTCAGTTTAAAGCCATTCTCCCTTGCTCTGTCACTCCAGGCCCTTGTCCAAAGTCCCTCTTCAGCTCTCTTTAGGAACTGCCTGCTAGAAAGGTCTCTCCAGAGTCTTCTCTTCTCTAGGCTGAAGAACACCAAATTTCTCATCCTGTGTCCACAGCAGAGGCATTCCATCCCTCTGAGCATCTTCATGGTCTCCTCTGGACTCACTTTAACAGCTCCACATACTTCTTATCTTGGGGACTCCAGAGCTGGATGCAGCACTCCAGGTGGGGTCTCCCCAGCACAGAGGGGCAAAATCCCCTCCCTCACCCTGCTGGCCACACTGCTGCTGCTGCAGTTCAGGATGCAATTGGCCTTCTGGGCTGCAAGTTTGCAGTGCTGGGTCACATCGAGCTTCTCATCACCAACACCCCCAAGTCCTTCTCCTCAGTGCTGCTCTCAATCCATTCTCCACCCGGCCCGTACTTGGGATTGCTCCATCTCAAGTGCAGGACCTTGCACTTGGCCTTGCTGAACTTGGTGAGATTTGCACCTCTTAATCCTGTGAAGTTCCCTCTGGATGGCATCCCTTCCCTCCCGTGCGACTGCACCCCCCAGGTTGGTGTCATCAGCAAACTGCTGAAGGGACACTCAATCCTACTTTCCATGTCACCAACACCACCAGCTCGAGGGACACCACTTGTCACTGGTCTTCACTTGGAATTCAGAGTGACCACTCAGCCAAACCCTCATCCACTGTGTACAACAGTGCAGTCCTCTAAACACCAGGGCTAAGATACCCATTTCTGACAATTAACTGTGGAGTTATAATAATGCCTGCTTTTTGAGGCACCTCTGCATGAGAAAAGCTTCAAACTGATTTAAGTAAGAACCTAAGAACATTAAAGTTCCAGACAAAAAGCAAGAAACACCAAGACAAGTATGGAGTAAGTATTTGTGCTTTAACACTTGGAAACTGGGCTACTAGCAACCCAAAATGAATTTAAAGGCTACATTAATTAAGTAAAAAAATATCACTAGTATTGACAATTAACACAAGGTAAATTGCATACTGAGGTGAGCAGGCTCTTACCTAAACCTTGATGTTTTAAATTTCTTCTTAGATATCAGTACAGGGGGTTTCTCAGAATAATGCAGACGTAGCCTTATTTCTGTCTGACATGTCAGCCACCCAGCATCCACAGTTTCAATACCATCTATCAAAAACCAAACAAAAAGGAAGAAGACATTTTAGTAACTTATTTTAGGGAGATCTAGGCAGTTCCTCTCACCATCTTCCAGATAATCCTCCTCATCACCAGTCTTGTTCTACAGTAATGCAAGAACAAGTGTTGGGTGCAGCCTCTCCCCAGTCTTTCTGAACTATCCACAACAGACAACAGATACTGTAATTGTTTGCTGGCTTTTAAAGGGATCAAACAGGAACAATGATCATGTGCTGTCTGGGGGTGTAAACTGTCTGCAGGACAGCACTGAGTACTCCAGTGTTAATTTTATATATATGCTGTCAAGAGCTAAGTTAAGTCCCCAGAGGCAGGAGTAACCTTCCCTTGTCCTGGGATCTCTTTATCTATGGAATAATGCTGACAGGAACTCTGAAGATTCATAAGCAATTAGAGGCTCCCTGTTTCTGCTGAGGTACAGGTGTCCAATTAGCTCACCATAATCAGCGACAGTAAAGCAGTGTAAGTCTGCAGGACAGGGAATAGCAACAGTTTTGATGAAAAGCATGGAGAATCCTCAACCTGAACATGAAAACAAGGAAAGCCAACAAGCAGGAGGACCAGAAACACAAGCTGAAAACCAGGTGCTAAAGCAAACCCCACAGTTTTGAAGAGTTCCTAAAGAGACAAAGTTATCATTTGATGAGGATATGAGGGGAAATGGGAAAAGCTTGAAACCAAGATGTGTGAGGTATGATAAAGAGTTACTTTCAGAGTCAAGAGGATTGAACATTAGGTGAGAGGTGGGTCAGAACTGCCAGAAGTGAGACATTGTGCACACACAAAAACACAAGATGTGGGCTTACAAGAACCTTTTGGCAACTGCATCTCTAACTGAAGAGGCAGAGTGGGTACATTCAGTGTGAGTGACAATGTTTTTCTGGGCATGAGGAGTTTTCTAAGGCTAGGTATTAAGAGAAAGCTAAGTTTATTCTGTATTTTCAAAAATATGTGCTCATGATTTAAAGTTCACAAATTTTAACCTTTAACACTATCAGAGTGACAACACTTCAACTCTTTCTACCAGTCTTTTATTACCATTAGAAGGGATAACAGCCTGAGTATGAATGCTGGATACAAAAGTAACTGTAAAAGCAGAGAAAACTATCATAGGCAATTCTTCTCAAAACCTATAATCTCAAATATTTTTCAATTACAAGACAACCTTTTTTAATTTAAATTCAAGGTATAGAATAAAGGTTAATGTATCTCACTTACTACAGATTCCAAAGTCTCCATCGTCAACAGTAATTTCATTTTCTAGAATTAAAAGGAAGGGAAAAGAATGGAAAAAAAGTAATTAGTATTCACATTTCAAAATCATTGCCAAGTTAAATTAATTCTACTTGTCCACTTCACTTCTAAAAAGTGTATCTAAAAAAAGGTAGGAAAACTGAAAAAGACAAAGCAGCATGTTTTTTGCAACCTTCTACAAAGATTTATCCCTATTTATGCTTTTTCTCAGTTTCTACACGAAAAAACAACCAACACACAAAATGCCACATTTCACTTAAAGTAATCTGAACTGAGGGTAAAAAGGTTGTACAATTTTCTGGCTTGCTGCAGCATTTTGCTGATATCTACTTCCCACTAGTATCTAAGATGCTTTACTTGTCAAAGCAGCATCAAAGACATTAAAGTTGCTTGCAAGCTTACAAAAACGTTATCCTGCTGCACATTTATAGTTAGAGCTTTAAAATCAAGTTAGTCACAATTAAAATGCTTATTCTGCCCACATGACAGAAACCAATCCAGCATGAAATACTGAAAATGCTCAGTTCACACTTACTTTTATCCTTACTCTTTCCAAAGCTTTCATAACTGAAATCTTAAGGCACTAAGTAAATTCACCAGCATTAACAGAACTGCAACAGTCTAAACAAACCATACATTTCTCATAACATAAATCTTCACATAATTTTGTCTCTACAGTGATTAATCCCTTCTTTTTATCCCTAAGAATCATAGGGCTCCTAACCTAATTTTTTAATAACCACAGGCAACAATTTAGGATCATAATGACCCAGTGCTAACATACTGTGTTTGCTGCATTTTTGTAAAAACTGCTTATGAAGAATTGAGTATTACTTGAGGAAAAAAAAAATCCCAACTGTTTGGAATGAGGTAATCTAAATTTAGAGATAAAATCTAGGCCCTAGCAGAGGACAGGCTGCTTCCCTTATCAGTTACTGACAAATACAGAAATAATCTTCTTACAGGAACAGAAGCACTACTAATTCAACTGAAATTAAAAAAAAAAAAGGCAAAGGCAGAACGGAACTTGATCGTGGTACTGTTCATGACTAACAAACAGTTTCTTTGATCCCACCTTCTTTCTAAAAGACATTTTTTCAAATCATTAGAAAGTTTTTAATGAATGTGAACTTCTAGGTGTGGAGAAAATAGTATTTTTCGTTGCTAGAAAAGACAGTGCATAAAACATGCCATAGCAGCATAAGAGATCTAAACTACAAGCTACATTCAAAGGTTATTTCAGTCACTCTTAAACCCCAAACTTCTTCCCTGTTCAGAAAGGCATTAGTAACTTATATGCAAGTCTGCATGCCACCCTTTATTTCTTTCAGCAAAATATATTTCTGCTAAGTTGCCGGGTAAGTAAGTCCATTCATATTTCTATTTACATTCATCCATTTACTTAAAGAAGTCTAATCAAACATTTTTGGTTTAAAATTTTACTAATTAAATAGTACTTAAATAAAAACAGCAGTGACTTCACACCCTCCCCCCCATTTTCTCTAAAAAAGATAATATGGATCCTTAGTCTCAAAGAATTAAACTTACAGAAAATTATTACAATTCCAAATTAATTAAAAAACCAACCCACATAATCTTAATCTTAAGGATGACAGCAAAGAATTTCACATCCACTCCATTTTGAAGCCACTTATATATATATATACACACACATATAGATTTTGAGAGTAAGGCCCATGTTGTGCAAAGAAAAAGTCTATACCTCCCACACATTAACAAATTTAAGTATTTTAAAACTAAAGCTATCAATCCCTCTAAACCAGTGTGCAGCATATCAGCAATCTTATGCATATGCCTCAAACAGATGCAGTTGATGCCCATACCTAAAGGGGTAATTGATCGTGGTTGTAGATGAGTCTCCCACGTGTGAACTATGACTTCGCAGGGACCATCGATAGTCTGTAATTTAAAAGTTAAATGTCTGCAATAATTTCTTTTGTTAGATCTGACTTTGTACCCATGAAGCCATTTGGGATGGTTGTGAACTAAACTTAAGAGATTCAAGGAAGTGAAAGAAGAAGGAGAAGAAAGAGAGGGAAACAGAGAGAGACTGAAGGAGAAAAAAAGAAAACAGATGAGGCTTCTTACCCCTGCAACTGCTGATGGCTCTATTAGATGTGTTGTGAATACATATGACAAAACTTGTGACAGTCTGACACGGCAGAGAAGTTACATGGAACCATTAAACCTTTACTGATTACAGATACTCCGCTGGACTGCTTTAGTTTCCTTCTGACACAAAAAAAATCTCTGAACTCATTAAGAGTGCTCACTTTGTTCTCAAGCTACAGCAACAGATGATGAAAAAACATACCCCGCATCTCTAATTCCAAACAACACTCAGCATCTACTCATGCACATAGCAGTCACAGGGGTGTGTTCTCCGTCACAATTTGCCTTACTAAATTCAAAGACTATAAAACATAGTTATTTTCTTTCTGGTACTGGAGAGCGAGTTATTTACCATCTAATTAAAACATAAATAATTGAGCCAATCAGTCAGCAATGAAGCCCCTGCAGTCTATTCCAGTTGGAGCAGGATAAATTAGATTCTTTCATTTACAAAAAATACTGTCCACCAGAAGAATACATTTGTTGACAAACATAGCCAAGACTCAGACAGATAACCAGAACAGTAACACAATCTCTTCTTTCAGACCAATTTAAGTTTGAAATAGCTTTCTAGGTAAAAGCTTTTAAGTAACCACAACTTAACAACACAAAGAACACGACTGATTCCCAGCTCAGCCACCCTAAGAAGTTTCTCATAGCATGGCACAGTTGTTACTATCAGATGTAAAAACCACTGTCAAATAGCTGCAGTTTGTCATTTTGGTGTTTTGGACCTAAGCAACTCTTATTTCCAAAAAAAAATTGCTACCATTGCCAAACACATGGAAACTTCAAGGCCAGCTCGTCCCAGTACTTCAGGTTCTTGTTAAAACAGATTTCAGACCCACAGGGACATCCAGACAAGCTTCAAACTCAGCAGTGTAATTACACAGGACCACAATGCTTTGTTCCATTACAGCACACCCAATAAATTCTTTACATGCAGATGGGATTTCCTGACAGACATTGACCACATTTAATCTACCATGCCTCTGGGTGAGTTAACAGCAAATGCCAAATATTTAATAAGTGCTCAGTAGGACAGGTTTGCTCTGTGAGCCTCAGCTAAAGAAATGTTCCTAACGAGTTCAGAGGCGTCCACACTTTAGGGTCATGTCAGAATAAAACACTTATGCTTAGTTATGTTTTAAAGACAGAATTCATGTAAAACATAAATAAAATTATATTATTGCATCCAGTTTATTCCTGTTATAGGGCAGTTTTGGTTCCCAACTTCTCACTGCTGCCACAATGCCCATTCTTAGGATTTCTAAAAAAGTAAATAATGAGAAGTTTCTTTTCCCCTCTTTCACAGCACAGTGACATTTGCCTGTCACAGTTTCTAAAGCTGCAAACCACGTTTGTCAGCAGGGAGGCTGCCATTTACTCCCACCATGCAGGCATGCAACACCTCTGACAGCCACTCCCATGAATACATGCACAATTTTGGTTTGTGAGCCTGGGCAATGCAAATCTTCCTAACATGGATTAAGCTGTTTTCTTCAGAAGGTAAGCAAAGGTTTTTCCTTGTAAAGCACCCCAACATATTGTATGAAAATACCAATTTATTTCTTACACTACTCTAACTGTCCATTTTAGTTTTAGGTTCTAAAATGATGAATGAATTTGAATAACATTATCCCAACAATAAGGACACCATGCTGGACACATTCAGCACAATTTCCTCCCCTGAAAGGAATACAATGGACTGATTGTGCATTTAATCCCAGCAACCCTCAACACTTTCCATACTTAGAAGAGCCAAGCAAAGCTACCTGGAAAAAAAGGGCAATGGATTAGAGAACAGGCACAGACATCACCAAGAACCTTCTCAATCCCTGCTCAGACCATCTCTGAGTATAAAGGCATTTAAAAAACATTTTAATTACATGTAACAAAAGCTATTGTTACAATGAGGTCAAAATAGTAATGTCATTTCCGTAGCATATACTGACCACATTTGAAAAACAGCCCAGTTGAGCAGCAGAACTAAATGATGTGTCATCAATATTAATAGTATGGTAATGTTGCCTAAAAAGAGTCTCTGGAGGACAGTCTTAACAGAGCATCTATTCAAATGTCACATCAAGCATCTCATGGGCAGTACACTGAGGTAAGTGGCACTGGGGATCCTTTTCTACTAACACAGACTTTTTTTTTTTTTAAAGCCAATAGAAACATTATGTTGCTTGATCTTGATTAGCTGAACATCTGACGCAATTTTAAAGCTTTTAAAGGACATTCAAGAACTTTCTTTAAAAATCAAGTCCTCTCACATTATGAGAAGCTGGGGCCTCCCCAGCAGTCATTAGACACTTTGGAAATTAAGGGTGAAATGCCTATCCAGCATAATGGTTCAAAGGTTCAAAGCAGATGCACCATCTGCATGAAGTGCCTGGGTACTCAGTACAATTAAAGAATGAAAACACTTCTGTGGATGTTTAAATGGTAATTTAGGAGATCAGTTCCAAGGTTCCTGATTCAAGGCAACACAAGAGAGTAGGCATTAGGGGGGAGAAAACCCAAACCAAATTTTAGAAATACCACACAAACACATTTATCCAAGTGCACTTTACTAATTAAACCTACATTTCAAGAATAATAGTCTACTTCAATAATATGAAACAGCTAAATTAGACTTAATTGCTAAAGCTGCATTTCTGACCAAAATCCCTCTGGATTTCTGCACCATGTAAAAGACAATAATTAAGCACTAAACTAAATAATTAAGGCCATTCAGCCATCATCTCTAACTTGCAAGGCAGCAGCACATAAAAGTCACCTGGCAGGAAATGCTGAGCTCAGTACAGTATTTCCAGTAACAGTTTCACCCACGATCTGCTACCTCAGCAGACAACAATGCCTTTACTATCAGGATAACCAGGGGTTCTTAATCTAGAAAAAACTTTTTTTCTAAGGCAATAATTACTGAGTCTAGGTCTAAGTTTCACCTTTATTACCATAGTCCAGGCACTAAATGGATTTATTTACTTACATTTAAAAAAAAGTAAATTTAACTCTCATTTGAAACACTTGTAATTAAGCAGCAAGTGTGAAAAATGTTCTCCAATCCAGTTTTTAAAGTCCTGCTATATGCACAGATATCTTAGTTCTCTCACACTTGCCTTGAAAGAAGTAACCCTGAACTTGCATGCTTATTTACTGTTTTAAAAGCAAATACAGAACACAGCTGAACAGAATAAGGTGTGTTCCTTACTAAGGTTTTCAAATATGCATCATACAAACATGGCATGAAAAATTATTCTACTAAAACCTAAGATATACGGAAGACAAATTCCAACCAAGGGAGTTTTGGTGTGCCTCACACACAGCCCCTCATAATCCACCACCTCTGCCCCTGCAACAAACAAAGTGAGTGTAGAAAAAAACCCAGGGAGATCCTCACAGGGAGCTCTCACCGGTACCAGACTACATTCAAGGAAAGAACAACCTCAAGCAAAATAACTTAAGTTACTGTCTTATTTCATCCAACTGTGTGTATTTATTTTTCTTTTTAAATGCTTAAGATCAAAATGTTTGCAACACAGTAAAATCTCCTGATATGCAGGAGCCAAGACCTGAGACCAATTTTATAGTAAAATGTTCTCTGTATATATATTTGTATTCATGGAAAAATTCTACAAATTTCAATGTATTGAGTATTTAAAAAAAACACCTGCTCTATTTACATAACCACAATTATGTTAACACCAACATGCTTCACTGCAAACAAGACTGCCCATTACATCGTACTATCCTTCAAGTAAAAAAAAATTAAGACCAAATCATGATCTTTTTAAAGGGAGGTGAGAAAGAGACTTTTTTTTTTAAAAAATGTCAATTTTATTAAAAATATTTTCACATCTAGCCTGTAGCAGTACTATGGATAATCTGGGAACTACCATTTCTCTGTGTAAACATGTGTCATCCCCATCTTTGCCATGTCCAACTCAAGCATCTTCAGAGATGCAGTTGCTGGAGAAGGGAACACTAACTTCAGGTGGATCTGTCTTCAGCATGATTTACTAATTATGTGACATCAAATTCATATACTCACACTGGAACATATAGTTAAGATTACCCTGTTATTTTACTACACATAAAATTGCACTGATATAAAAAATTAAGTGTCAGAGATCATATGACAGCTTGTCAAATTTAGATTGACATGCAATGCCTAACGAAAAAAATACTGAAATAAAAATATTCAGAATAATTTAACTTAAAAGTATCTTTTCATTATCAGCATTTCCTTAATGCTACAGATCTCCATATACTGTCTCACTTGCACTACACTGTACATTATATTCCTGTTACTTTTTCGTTGTTCTTCAAAAAGTTTACAAAAAGAGGAAGAAAACATTGCACCCAGATTTCTTTTCTTCAAAAGACTTTATTTTGTAAGAAATAAATTCCTGTGCACTTAACAGGTACAAGCCAGACACCACTAAATGGACAACCCTGTACCCCAGGAATTCCCATACTTTGTTTTACAGAGTGGTTTCCCTTTTTCCTGCTCTTTACATTTAGGAGCTCTTTATGCTGGTATTGCATAAAATTCATACTTACCTTGGCAGACTCTGCATCACACGGTACATAAAGTGTGCACGATACAGAGCACCTACTCAAAGAAACACACTCACCAATACACAGGGTAAACTTTTGCAAATGGTAAAACAGAAATTCTATTGTCTATGGCTCAATCTCTGCTCACTAACTCTGCTTCTTTGAGTGTGGTATTGCTTACATTTAAACTTAGGGGCATTTGCAAAAAAAAAAAAAAAAAAAAAGGTAAGAGTCCCATCAAAGATGCTAAGCTGTAAGAATTCATCTACTTTTGGCCTCAGTTTGACCTCAGCAAAAGAAAACCATTATTGGCCTTTCCTTCTTTCGCCTCAAAGTACCAATTTAAATACCATTTTCTGATTAGACTAGTTCACATCCTGTAATGAAAAAAACAGAATGGTTTCATTTGAAATTAGTATCCTTCACTGAAATGACACCTCAAATTTTTTTAGTGAAAAAAAGGCTGACAAAAACTTACATGCTCTTGACAGTAATTTGAAATTTTTAAAAGACATTGATGAGATGATTCTGTTATTCCTTTCACATTTAGCTACAGCCTCCATAATCCCAGTTTCAATGAGGAACTAAAGCCCAGGGTGAATAGCTACAGGATATTAATAGAGTAAGAAAGACAGCAAAGGCAGCATTAATTTCTTAAGGTTATTACTTGTTATTAAGAAAAACAGTTCAACAGTAGCTGCTTATTTTCCCAACTTAGCCCAGCTTTTTCCTGGATGCAGCCTCATCCCATCTGAAGAACTTCCCCCTACCCAAGTGCACTGTTTACAGACCAGTACACTGCCACATACATTAAACTCTAATTTATATAACTTCAAGTCATATGCAACTTTGACATCAATACCTGTAAAAACACATCTGCCTCTGTCTCTTGGGTGTTTTTTTTCCCTCCAAGTCGTGCAAATACCTACGTACAAACATACAGAAAACAATGGGATGCCTCATCCCTTGTTTCACCTTTTCACTTCAAGAGATTAACTTATGTTAAATTATGCAGCACAAAATCTGGTTAATATTTCTCATGCTTCACAAAAAACCCCAAACCTGCAGTGATTTTAAAAACTGTAGTAAATCAGGCAAATTTTAATGCACCTCCTACACTAACCATTTTTCTCCTACTATCACTTGCTTCCATTATATCACACAGGATGGAAGATACATACTATCACATTCCTTCCATGGATCACTTGAGATGCATGCCCTGCTGAAGTCCCTTTCTAATTCTAACTAGGAGAACTTCACCATATTATTTAAGTTTTATAAAAATGTCAGGGATTTCTTTACCACTGAAATTCTTAGAACACTAACACTGGTAAAAGAAAGAAGAGAATATAATTAAAGTTAACAGCATATGGTCATGTATTTCCAGAAGTGAACTGTGAGTATTTCCACAAATGTTTTAACGTTTCACATGTTGCAATTCAAGACTTATTTTTTAAAAAAATCATGTTTAACTCAGGAAATCCTTTTTTATTTCAAGTATGGGAATTTTCACTAGGGATGAGCCAACTTAAAGTATAAAAGGTTGTACATACCTTAGGTTCTAGAAAGTATCCTTTGAAATACCGATACCGAACAGGAACTCCTCTAGGAAGCTCTACGGTAGCTTTCCACGTTTTCACAACCGTACTGTGGAGAAAAAATAAACAACCAACCAAAAAAAAAAGTTTCAAAATACAGTCTAACAGCCATCTGAGACATATGTCTAAGTAATATTCTAAAATAAAATCTAGTGTGTTGTTGCAAGGAAAGTTATCACAAAGTACCTTATCCAAACACGCACAAAACACAAGATGTACTCTAGAATTGAAACTACACTTTTTGATTGACAGATCTAAAGCGCTCTAAGAGAGCAAGAATTCTCATCCCCATTTAACAGATGGAGAAAACGTGATGAAGTAATTAAGAGACTCATCCAAGGTCATACAGCAAGTCACTGACAGAATTACAAACACAGCCTGCAAGCCCTATTTTCCTTCATCACACAAGCAGCCATAAGCTGGCACCATTTTAAGAAAATACTGAATTCTTCCGCTTCATTTAAACTTCCTTTATGTACACTCACGTTTATAAACACATCCCCCACCTTAAGAGTTTTAATACAACTCTCAGTTTAAATAATCTTCTCCCCATCACTTTCTAGCACAATAACAACTCGTTTATAGTGTTTACTTTCTTTTTATCCTGTACATCTCCTATAACCTGCAGCACAGCCATGGGACTGAGAACTGCCCCAAAGCAGTTTCCTATTCGAAGTGTCTACAGTTAAACTACTGAAATGCCAGCCACAACAGCAGAAGCATCATCTCTAACTAGAAAAGCACATCCAAGTTTAACGTTGTGTTAAACATATTCCTAAGCATTTAAAATGCTCAAGGGCAACACAAGAAATCCGGGAGTTCTACTAACAGTAGATGCAGCTCAAGAGTTTACAGACTCAAAGTCAGAATAAATTTGTTGCTCCAGAACTCTAGCTACTTCGAATGGAACAAATTTTAAAAAAAAAAATCAAAAAAGAAGAAAAAAATCCCCAAAACAAAACCAAAAATCACAACCAACTTACATATCCTCAGTCTGGAGGACCACTGCAACTTGGGGATTCCAATTTCCCAAAGCACTGCAGCTCCCGCATATTGCAAAAACTTCTCCTAAAAAATCCAAACAGAAAAAAACCCACAATCATCATTACTCCAGGCTAGATGGCATTAAAAAGTACATCCACAGTCAAACTTTCAAGTATTTTAAATATATACACCAGAATCGCTCATCTAAAATCCCTCCTGTCTGTTCAGAAAGGAATCTTACTCCACCCAAAACTACAACAGCATTTTCATCACCATCCTAAGGATCTGAGAGAAGGACTACTGACAACCCCAGCCCTTAAAAGGCTTGGCTTCCAAACTGATATTAAATAATGCTGTTCAAAACATCTCTGGGAATGTGGCAGGTAAATTTTCACAGTAAAATGTTTAATCTCAAAATAACACACTTATTTTCCTAAGCACTCTGTATTTTTTAATATACGTACATATTCCCTCAAATTCACACCAACAATTTAGAAAGCACAGACAAACAGGAAGTTGCTAGCACTACTCCCAAGGCAACATATCCAATTCATTTGATTTCCCAGAGAAATAAAGTTAATTTTGCTGCTATGCTTTCAGTTTTCACTTGACATCAAAAAGTAACATTGTTACACAAAAAAACCACAAGAAATTGTCACACTTATCTTAATGCATGCATAGGTACAGAATCCAAAAGGTCACAACAGTATAATTACTTTTGGGATATCTGAAAGTGACTATTGCAACTTATCCTTGTTTTCAATATAAAACCTATATGGATCTGACTGTAAGAACAGCAATTATAAATACTGATGGAAAGAACAAATTAGTATTTTGCTCTTAGAGGGTGTCAACAAGATTTTTAGACATAAGAAATAAAAAGCTGTTGCAGAGTGAGAAAATATGGAGTTTTAAAGTATAGTTAGGCATCAGAAAAGAATGATACAAGCATCTACAACTGTGATTTTCTGTTCTCAAAGTGAATAGTGTGGGAGACACAATAATCCCAAGATACAAAGTAGACAAGCTGTATGCAACAAGTGTACATTACCTTTTCCTAAGCCACATATCACAGCTGACACTTCAAAGTACAAAGTTAGTTTTGAGGATGTCCTTATGTCTCTAAAATTGCATCCATTTTGTCCAGTTAAACTAATAAGGGATACTACCAGACCTGTTTATGAAAGAAACCTCTGCAGACGCAGTGGTTGGAGAAAGTCTACAGAAGACAGAAAGTAAGATAATTTTTCTCTGAAAGCAGCTTACTGAAATAATTTTAGATAACACAGTGAACTTCAGTCCTTTTTTAAAAAAGAAAATATCTCTTGGTGCAATTCATTTAAAAAAAAAAAGAAAAATAAAAAAAGCCCAAGCTTTCTGAATGCTCACTGTAAGCATACAAATGCAGACAAAAATCTGCATTATGAGTATACTTAGTATGCAATTGCCTGCAAACAATTGCCTGTGTCAGGTGCTTTCCCTTTTCCACCCTATACTGAGGCACATGATGATTTGTTTTTGCAGGGAGGTGATAAAGTGGGGAGGGAAGATCACCTGAACACCATACAGGTAGAATTTCTGAGTGAAGATATTAAAAAGAAGCTAAAATGATTTTAACATCCCTTCAAAATAGCAGTACTTAACACATCTTCATGTACACACATCCAACCTTTGAAGTGCCATCTAATTATATTCCTCTTAATAGGTGCCAGCTGGAATAGATCTCTGGGCTCTTATTTTAAACAAACGTGTGAACATCCAGCGACCACCTCTCACTCAGTAAGGCATCACACACAAAAGGCAGCATTTGAATATGATGTCGTCTTGGGTTACAATGTAGGATGTAACCGGGGGTATGTATTCTATCACCATCTTCATAAGCTGTTAAAAACAGGTGGGGCAGTGTTCTTTATCTCTTCCATGACACATCCCTGATAACTCCCTCCCGCGGGTATCTTCTGTTAATGGGCCATCAAGTCTCACTGCATGACTCATAAAATTACACCATCCCATCGTGAGATGCTCCGCCCAGGGGGAGGAACCAAGCATTCCTACCTGGATATAATGTGGGGTTTGGAACACCACAGCCAGCCTTTCCTACTGGCTTCCCAGGGGAAAAGAGCTACATAACCACCACTGGACCTTCAGAGGAAGGCCAGACCCTTCTACAGCATCACTGCTTCAACAGAACCATATCTATCATCTCAAGAGGACTGCAGTCACCATTTAATTGGGCTGCTACCACCACCCTGACCAACAGGGTGTCAGGTTGTATCCTGACTCTGCCAGGTTAAGCCAGTGTTTTCAGCCTTTATTTTAATTTTCCTATTAAATTGTAGCTCTGAGTTGGGATCTCCCGTTGGTTTGTTTTCAAACCAGCACAGATGCGCAGCCACCCCTGCACTCCCTTCAACAACTACACTGAGGCCGAATCAGGATTTGTAAAACATTGCCTTAATTATCCAGTAAAGCCGAAGTGAAACGCATGATAAACTGCCTTCTCATAGGCAATTCTGAACACAGTCGGGTTTGTGTTTCAAGCTCAGGGGTCCTCAGCTTCTCCCCTCTCCTTGTCACGGAATTCAAGGCTGCTCCTGGCAGAGCTCCTTCAGCTACAGCAAAGAAGGTTAACCTAAGCCTTCTGCCCCAACTCAAAGATTGCAACAGCCTCACTGATCCAACAATAACAAAAATCCCAACAATACCAATATTGTCATAAGCAGAAGCAACCTTTTGTGTCACCTCTTCATGCTGTAAGTATTTCCAGATAATTCTTTGTGAACAGCCACTGAGGCAGGATCTGGTTCTCACTAATCCCACTTTTCAATGCAGATATTATTAGTACAAGAAGAAGTTATACATGCAAAGCCAGCTTTGCTAGTGACAGTGCCACCACACCTGTGGTAGCACCAGTGCAAGCAGGACAAAGCATAGCTTGCAATACTCCATGGTACAGCTACACCAGTGCTGTACAGTCTCACTTGAGCTAAAGGCAATCTAATCTAAAATGTTAACATTTTCTCTAGAATGCTATAAAAAACTCTACTCCTTACTAACAGCTTTATGTCCACACTGAGTGTCAGTTTTCAATTCACAAACGCCAAATCACGAGGGAGAAACACAGGAGAGGTCTAACACACGGCAGATGTCAAAACCTGTAAAATGTTCTTATCATTTTCTTCCCCGCCAACTACAGGAGACGCTTCTGCCATCTGGTATTGGCCTGTCACAGGAATTTTGCCAATGTGCTCCCACATTCATCTGCTTCTCTTAGGCAACCATCAATTACTTTTCTGGTGAGCTTCTGTGCTGGTTTTTGGCAGGGATAGAGTTAATTTTCTTCACAATAGCTAGTAAGGGCTGTGTTTTGAATTTGTCCTGGAAGCAGTGCTGATAACAGAGGGATATTCCAATTACTGCTGGGCAGTGCTCACAGCATCAAGGCCTTTCTGTTCTCACCCCACCAGAGAGGGGACTGGGGGTACACAAGAAGCCAGGAAGGAGCACAGCTGGGAGCAGCTGTGTGGACCTTAGTTACCAGCTGTGGTTAAACCACACCACCTTCCTCCAAAGTTCCTAAAGATGAAGGTCAACATAATATGCACAATTTATCAACCCTAAATCATCATGTTCTGCCTGATGTGATAGCTTGTGTTCCTCATTTAGATTTCAGAAATTATTCTACACTTTTTTTTTGCATAGACAGAATACTGAATTAAGCTGCATATTCCTTCTGTCCTTAACTTCTGACAGAGGTCACATCTTGTGAGATCTTTCAACAGGGATGCAGAGAGAATAAAAAACAGAACAAACACATCAATGTGTGCCTAAATATCATGGTTCAGAATACAAATGCTTGTTTCCAGGGAATAAAAAGATACTAGAGAGAGAAGATTTTAAACCAATCATAACCATGTCAGTTAGCATCAAAATCTTTAACACATGATGAAACTGTTGTTTGGAGAAAGAGGTAAAAATTATTTCCCAACTCTCATTTTCAAATTCATACATGAAATGTCTTAATATATTTTACAATGATTTATCATTTTGATATTTGAACTAATACATTCTTTTATCTCAGAGGAAAACAGATAAGACAGCCTTTGAACACTCTTCTATTAAGTTTTCTCCCAGGTAAACCATACAAAAAGGAAAAAGCATGATTTGAGTACCTGGTGCTGACGATCCTCTTACTTCAAAAGTGACTTGACAAGAGGTCATTTCTGCAGAACTTTTGTCTCCAGATAGTTGAAATCTCCTGTAGTGGGAGGAGAAAGTTACTAATTTGAGGAACAATCACTACATTTGTTGCTGTTCTAAGTAAGAGGAAACATAAATCCCACCACTTACAGGGAAGCAAGCCACTTCTGATATTACTGTTTGAGTGAGCAGTAGAAGTAGAAAGGTCTTTAAAAGCAGCTGCTGACCCAGAAAACAGCACCCAGCTGCAGAAGGCACTACTGCAACACTGGCACAAGAAAAAGACTACTAAATCAAATACCATATGCAAGAATCAGCATCCTACAGCATTTATCAGTCTTCAGTTGAGATTTTTCAAAATTCTCTTTTTGACGAATTTTGCTTTCAAAGAGGCCACTGGAAGGTTTTAAGACAATTAACATTATGACCCTTGGCAAACAGTAACTTCTGTCTCATCTGTGCTATTCTTCAGCAAGCTCTTCAAAGCACAAGGAAGTTTTCACAGAGCGGCCTTGAAGGAAAAGGGGAACAACCTGTAACAGATGACAGCTCTCTGCTGTCACTTGTTCACCATTGCAGACTCTGCTCCCCTACTTCCACAGCCTTTCACAGGAAGCACCAGCAGCAACTGGAAGCACCAAACAGCCTTCAAAACAGCACAGCAGGGAGAGACTGCCTGTAGGCAGGACAGCAGCTGGAGGACTGACCCTGCCCCAATTTTCTCCTCCAATACACAACACCTTGACAGAAAAAAACCTGGCAGAATCCCACTCTCACCATTACAGCAGAAACACTACTGATGTATCACATCCTTTTATTTACAAAAGTAGTAGTCATACCAAAGTCCACATATGGATGTTGCTAGACTGTCATCACTCAAGTATATCCATCTGGACATGGGCTACAAAATAATTATACTAATTGTATGCAGAATAAACTTTGCAATGGTTTCGATTCAGGGATAGCTTTACATCACTGTAAAGAGGTAAAGATGGGCTTTTTGTTTTCTGTGTGTTTTGTTCAGCTTTTTTTTAACCAAGCAAGTAGAATGTTACTATTGCTATTTTTACACAGAACAAAAAGCACTTTATTTCAGTACAATCTTGGTCAGCAATCCTTTAATAGCAGCTGTAATAACAACATGAAGAAGAACCAACAACACTAAGGAAAAATCCGCTTTTCATTAACTCTACTACTACAAGGGGAAGCCCTTGCCTTCAAAGGGCACAGGACAGTTAAACATTGCCTTGAAAGCAAAAGATAGTCAGATACCAGATAGGAGGGGGAAAAGAAGCTCATCATCAAACTTCAATCCTTGCGGGCATTTAGAATGTTATTTAGAACTGTTTCTTCTGGGTCTTCTTCTCCTCCTCCTCTCAACTATAACCCTCCTCCTCTATTCCTATTATAACTACAGCTACCTTTACTTTACATTCCTTTTTCTCCTCCTATATTTTCCCTCTCCATGTCAAGGAAGATGACTTTTCCATGGTAAAATGAGAGCAAGAAAATAGTAACGTAAAAGTTTCTGGTCACATATCCAATTCTGCATTTGTCTTTCACAAGTCACATTTCTGCAAACGATAAAATCCCAGACTACCGAAGCTAGAAATAGGCACAGTTGATGAACAGGAATTCCACAAAGGGCACTCCCTTTAGGAACTTTCTCACGTGTGTGTCATCAGTCAGTATGTATTTTAAGTGACACATTCTAGCACTTATTTTTAGTAGTTATTTATAGACAGAGAACTACAGCAAGTTTCAGTGCTGAAACTAAGACTGGACTCATGAAACTGGTCCAGTATGACAAAAAAAAAATCACAGAGTAATGCAGAGAATATAAATTACTAGTGTGCATTTATGATGGCACCAAGTAGTCAGGGGCTTGGCTGTGTTCACCAATTGCCCTTGCTTAGTCAGCCTTCAACTGCAAGGGCAGAGGAGCCAAAGGGGAAATGAAGTAGGCAAAAATGCCTTGCAAAACTCTACAAAGCAGGAAAGCGAAAGCTGAAGCCTACATCCAGGTAAAGATAGCTCTCAACTATAACTAAAAAAAAAAAAAACAAAAAAACAAAAAAACAAAAACCAGAAAACAAACAACAAGCACTGTTTCCAAAGCCAATGCAATGACTCAAATTTAAACTTCACAAAAACCAGCATGGCTGTCCTACTGCAAATTAACTAACCACCCAAAGGTTCCTAGAGAATCATTGAAAATCCTCCTAAGTCTATAAAGCTTTTAGCCAATCTTGTAAAAATTCTAGGTACCTACTTGCAAGACAGTAGTGGACTTTTCTAAACTGTCTAGTAAAATAATTTTACTGTTTTATACAGCAGTAGTCAGTTGTAAGGAGATTTTGATAAACTGACTTTGTAAAATTGCCAAAATTCTACCCAAAATGCATTTTAGCTCAAAAACCTACTCAACCTACCCAAGGGATGTATATGAGGAAAAGAAAAATTCCACTTCACGAAGCAAGGGCACATTTTTTTCCAGCAGAACTGCAGGTACAGGTATTGCGCTTACATTTAGGGTCAAGGTACCACCCCTCATTCTGAAGAAACATCTTTTCTTGCAGAGCACTGAATGCAAACACACAGCAAGGAAAAGCCAGGTCTGCTTTTTGTTAAGGAATCAAGCCTATGTTGTATATTATAATGCACTCATAAAAGCAGTCTGTGCTTTCAAAAACATT